>OZ035881.1:13650676-13928176 GCA_964034835.1 Muscina levida
ATAGAAAATGAAAGTCGAAGAAAAATGTTTAATGAAAGAAAAAAAAACGAATAAATGAAAGAAATAAAAAGGAAATCCAAGTGATTGAGATTAGAAACTTAAAAACCAATACATTCAAAGAGTTTTTATTTGCAAAAATAATGGAAGGGAAAAGATGAGCTTGAATCTAAATAAAAAAAATTACTCAACAAAATAGGAATCACCAAAAAACATATTGCACTGTGCAACTTATAAACCAAAAATATAGAAAAAATAATATCTTTTAATAATATCCTTGTATCAACAATTCATACGACTACCAACGAATTACAAATCATTCAAACTTGTAAACACCTTATAAAAAATTTCAAAACTATTCAATTACCATACATAACACAGTACAAAATTTTTCAGCTTATTAATTTGGGACTCAATTCTGAGCATTGCACTTGAAAGTAGCCACAAAAATAAGAACTTCTGCATCATTCGCTTTGTCAAGTTGGTTGTATTAATAATTTAGTGCCCGTACGAACTATTTTGCTCAAGGTAGGTTTTTAGAACTGTTTCTATACTTGTAATATAACACTATGACATAATTTGAGGGTCATTTTCTCGGGGGTGAACCAAACCAATATCAAACGATAGCATTTGAACTCAGTAACAAAACCCTTAACTCCATTTTGCTTCAATACGTCACAAATTTTTTTTGCAGTGGTTTGAAGTTTGAATTTTTTGGACAAAAGTCGATTCAAAGAATATGAAAATTCATCTAATATACTACATTTGAGGTATTTCATGTCTTTGGAGACCTATATTAAATATTCAGGGGAACATTTTCTCGGAACATGTTCTAGCTCCCACCCGTATGGGACATTTGTGGCCGAATTTTGAAAAACTATTTAAATGTCAACTTTGGAGGGCGGTCAATGCATAGAATCTTAAATAGAAATATTCTCCGGAAAATTTCGCTAAGAGTCACCGAAGACAAATAACTGCTACGAGTCAAAGGTTATAAAATAAAATCAAAATGAAATGTTAATAAGGCTATTTTTGAGCAAAGAGTCCAACAAGCTTTTTCAGGAGTGAACCAAATCAATATTAAAAGGCCACAGCATTTGGCCCCAGTAATAAAACTTTAAACTCGAATTTTCTCCACTACGTCACAATTTTTTTTTACAGTGATTTGAAGTTTGATTTTTTTGGTAAAAAGTCGAATCAATAATTTGAATAATCATGTTCTAAATTACGTTTGGGTCTTCGGAGACATACATTAGAATTATATTTCATCAGAACATTTGAATGCTCTAGCTTCCACCCATATGGGACATCTTAGGATAATTTTGAAAAACGGCTTAAAAGTCGAATTTCTCAAAATGTTCAATATGCGTGGCTGATAGAGGGTTAAAATGTTTCGAGGAAATATTCCCCGGAAAATTTTAATGTAGGTCTCCGAAGACATGAACTATCCCAAATCAATTTTTACACATCATTTTTCATTTTCTTTAATTTGACTTTTGACCAAAATAATCAAACTTTAAACCACTGTAAACAAAAATTGTGACGTAGTGGATATTGGTTTGGTCACCCCCGAAAAAGTGTGTTGCACTGTATAATAATCCAACAAAAATTAACATTTCGCCTGTGACATATTCTAGATATTACTCATAAACTTTGACCGCGTCTACTGTAAAACTCACATATTACACTTAGCATAGTTTAGAATTTAAGTATTGAAATGGGTAATTTGGTTAGATGTATGAGTGGTACTAGTAGGAATAGGTTGATAATTAGGTTTTCTCGAATTTTGTTCAGCATTGTATTTTAAAGAGACATACAATTATGTAATACCCCTCAGTTATCTGTTAACAAAATATGGGAATTTTTTTTTCAAAACAAATATGTTAATAACGCTATGTACAGCCAATAAAAACATCGGCATTTCTACTACATTTTTTGATGTACTATGATTCTACGTTTATAAAAATAGTCGAAATTTTCTTCTGTCGTAAAGATTTAGAATAAAAATTATTTTCCAGTATTTTTTTTTGTTTAGAAAATTTTTAAATTTTGTTTTTTTTTTTTGCATATGGGTAAATCCGAAATAATATATACCAAGGAAAGAATTTCAGAGTTGTTAATCCATAAATTGGCTTTATATTTAACCCTCAAAATTAATAAAGCATAAGCTTTTTCGGTGATCCATTAATGAATGGCATGTCAAAACCTTCACCTACCTCGTATTTGTATTTGTTTTTTCAAGAATATATTTTTTGTAGATGTTCATAAAAATGGTAAAAAGCAGCATATTTATTTTCCATTTCATAATAAACTTAAAATCTATTCAATTGTCAACAATTAAATGTAAAAAACGCATCGGTATTTCATTCAGAATACATAAATTATGTTAAGTAAAGATTGTATGTAACGTCCGCAACGGAAAATAAGGTTTTTTTTTTTAAAATTTAACTGCTTTAATTTTTGGTTTTTTCATCAATCGAAGTATGTTCGTAAAAAGAGCCAATAGTGCTCTTAAAATATAAATATATAAATATGTATTTATACACCATTCTACAAGAAAATATGAATGACAAAGTGTGTAACGTCCGCAACGGAATGCATTTTTTTCAAAAATTATATTTATTGAACACAGCAATTGTGAACTCATATGAGTTTCCAGAGTTTCAGGTACACGACACCAGGCGGGTCTGATATTATGAACATTTCTCCAACATTAACAAAATTTAGGGCATGGTTTGCGGTTAGTCAGCTGTTCTGTTGCCAGTGCCACAATGGTCTGCATTGTATTAATGCAAATGTACATACAATTTTTTCTCATGATCAAACAAACATACATCTTGAATTTCAGTTAAATTGGTAATTTCCCTTTACACCCCATGAATGAGGTATGGGATAGCTTCTCGCGTTGTTGTGTATTAACACGCTTTCCTTTTTTTAGATTCACAACTAACGGCACCTACTTGTTTATCGACGAATGCGAACGTCACTGTTTGAGTAGCTCTAACTAGACATGCCGATTGACTCGACACTAATACTGCGAAGTTGCTGTCGACAACATTCGAGGGTGCCGACAATGAAAGAACATTTTTTTTATGATGACTGGCGCCAGGTGTTGTACCTGTGGTCTCCCGCATGGTTGTCGCGTGTTTTAACCACTTTGCCACGGTACATCCATTCAAATTTCCATTCAAACCCCAGCGCCACCTGTCGAGTCCATTTGTACATAAATTGTTTTCTCTGTATCAAACAAATGTACATTCTAAATTTCATTTATATTGGTATATTTATTCAAATTTTCGAAATATGTGCATCCACCTACCGGGTCCATTGTGTGTGTCAACAGCTCCTTAACAGTATGTCTGATGTTGATACAATTTTTTATGATAAATAAGATAGAAAGAAAAAGTATAACGCCCGCAACGTAACGTCCGCAACAGACGAATTTCAAAATTTTGGATGAACCAACAAACTTACAACTCTCATTAAAGTCTTTTTAAAATTCTTAAATATTCCTTTTTTCTTTATGTATTTCGATTTTTCTGGTTATTATGCAATAATTGCTAAAATAGTATGTGGTTATATATCATTTGATACGACCGAATAGTGTAACACATTGAAGGAGTCACTTTAGACCCTTAGTTTCTTTAAACCAAATTCGATTCATGACTTTTTAAGTAGTTTGAGCCATGTCCGTCTGTCTGTCTGTCTGGCTGTCCGGCTGGTACGCACGATAACTATCGAAAGACGCAACCAAATGTTTTAAATTTCGCACAAGTTAATATTTCTCCAAAACTACTTGCGGTATTGCAAATGGGCCACATGACCACGTCCCTTCTGGTACCTCCCATTATAATGTACCATTCCGCCCACTTTAGAAATCGTGTAATAATAACAATACACCCAACGCGTTCTTGTCCAAATTCTGTATTTTGTTCAGTTATAATAGCATAACGTTTTGGAGAAAAACACTGAAAGTCTAGCCGCGCCCCTTCTTGTACCTCCCATAAATATGTGCCACTCCGCCCACTTTAGAAATCGAGTAATAATATCAATATACTAGAAAATTTTTTATTTTATTGAGGGTGAGGGTATATGTAAGTCGGTAAGTTTCCCGACTGAAACTTTCTTAATGGTTTAAAATTTTGATATAATAGGCAGAGTGGAAGTTGCAAAACTTTTTATTAGAGCTGGAGAGATAACATTTGGAACACAGATAGTACTCGGCATTTCAGGTTCATATTTCCACACAAAACTTTTATTTTCGATCAGTGGGCTGAAGGGGCGTGGCCAAACTGTATTTAGATCCTAGAGAGATACAATTGGATTGTCTGATAGTACTATGCAACACAATTATGAATATTCAGACAAAATTTTAATTTACGGTCTGAGGCCGGCTGGGGCTTGACATAGCCATATTTTCGTCCTAGAGACAATCAATTTGGTACAAATATAGTACTCGGCAGGACTGGTTGAGTGTTTGACTGTTTGGCAAACGAAATTTTATTTTCAATAAGTGGGCGGAGAGGGCGCTGCGAAACTCTATTTTGGCCCTAAATAGATACAACTATATATGTGACTTGGACTATGAAAAGGGGGCTTACGTGCAAAAACAAAATTTCGAGAAAAACGATTTAAATGTTAACCAGATAATATTGATACTTCTTCACGCTTAAATGATGTTAGTTTTTGAAAATTCATAATGGCGGATCCAATAAGGCTGACAAGAAAATTAAAAACTTATCGGATGTTCTTAAAACTGGCTACTCGGGGGTTTTTGGGGTCGTTGGTAACGAATCCGGTGTTAGTTTTTTAATAATCAAAATGGCGGATCCTGTATGGCTGATAGTTTCAAATTCGATAAGTTTTTAATTTTTTTTCCTGGCATATTGGATCCGCCATTTTGAATTTAAGAACAACGAATTCATAATCAGCGGCTCTAAAAACCCTTGAGCATGGAGTTTTAAGCTAGATCAATATTTTTTTTTCCTTGTTCAAGATTTTAAAAAAAAACATTGTGAAACCCTTGGGCAATTGCGTCAACCTATGCTATCAGCGTGTGTGCGACAAATCAAATTGCTCTCAGATGTATAGACATCTTATTGACAAATACAGACGACCGAAGAGTTAGTAGTTTACAGAAGCTGACTCAGGACAGTATCATTGGTAGCTGCCCATTTTTGTAAGAATTTATATTAATGTAAAAATATGTTTACTTGTGTGTAAATTTGTAACTTTTTTGTATTTTTGTGAATATCAGATAACCCTGATGATGACTAACGATATTAGTCGAAATATCGGAAACAAATAAATGTAAAAAAAGATCAACATAAAAATTGTCTTTTATTTTTAATATTTTTTAATATTTTTAATATTTTAAATATTTTAAATATTTGTAGTATTTTTAATATTTTTAATATTTTTAATATTTTTAATATTTTTAATATTTTTAATTTTATAATATTTTTAATATTTTTAATATTTTTAATATTTAAGGTTGTGATAATAAGTGGAGAAGTCACAGCAAACGGCACTGAAGATGATGGTATCTGCCCTGCCAGCTGTCAACATAATACATTTCACACAACTCTTGTAAAACAAATTGTGTTAGCGATTATAGAAAACAGATCTCAAACCAAACAATGAAAAACATATTCATATTTCTAACAGATCGACAATAACAAACAAGATTTTTAATATTTGAATATTTTTAATATTTTTAATATTTTAAATATTTTTACTATTTTTAATATTTTTAATACTCTTAATATTTTTAATATTTTTAAAACTTTTAATATTTTTAATAATTTTAATATTTTTAGTATTTTTTATGATTTTAATATTTTTAATATTTTCAATATTTTTAATATTTTTAATATTTTTGATATTTTTAATATTTTAAATATTTTTAGTATTTTTAATATTTTTAATATATTTAATATTTTTAATTTTTTATTACTTTTAATATTTTTAATATTTTGAAAACTTTTATATTTTGAATAATTTAATGATTTTAATATTTTTGATATTTTTAATATTTTTGATGTTTTTAATATTTTTAATATTTTTAATATTTTTAATGTTTTTAATATTTTTAATATTTTTAATATTTTTAATATTTTTAATATTTTTGATATTTTTTATCTTTTTAATATTTTAAATATTTTTAATATTTTAAATATTTTTAATATTTTTAATATTTTTAATATTTTTAATATTTTTAATATTTTTAATATTTTTAATGTTTTTAATAATTTTTAATATTTTTATTAATTTCAATATTTTATATTTCAATATTTTTAATATTTTCAATATTTTCAATATTTTTAATATTTTTAACATTTTTAATATTTATAATATTTATAATATTTTTAATATTTTTAACATTTTTAATATTTTTAATATTTATAATATTTTCAATATTTTTATTATTTTCAACATTTTTAATTTTTCAATATTTTTAATATTTTTAATATTTTCAATATTTTTATAATTCAGAGTTTCTTAAAAAATACAGAAACATTATCTATTACACATCAGTAAAACTCATCTAACAACTAATGATATTTTTTTGCTCACACTTACAAACATACATACAATTATACCTAATGAAGATTTCGAAATTACCACATGGTAAGTGTGTCATTTGAGCAAAATAAAAAAAAAACAGCAAAAAGTATGACAATTTTAACTGCGTCAGTGGCAGCAACAGCGCCAGCAGTAAAGCGGCTAAAACGTAAAAATGACAACACCAACAAACGATTACAAATCAAAATTGTAATGTAAAATAGAGTAAAACTAGAAAAGAAACAACAACAAAAAACAAACGTTTACAAACACGCCTCAAATGTCAGAGACCCAAACGCCTTAGTGGTGGCGCTGATGATGAGTTGAAATGCCAAATTTGCAACAACCACAAAAAGGGGGAGGGGTAGCGGGAGGAAGAAGACTTTTAACAAAACACACAATTGGACAGACAGTTTAGGCCACATACCCACAAATCAGCCATACGATAGACTTACTGAAAGTGTCAGCAGCAGCAATAGGGGCAGCAGATGATACCAAGGGGCCAGCTACAAAGCAGGCAGGTGGATCGACATATTGCACATACAGACGGACAAATTCTCCATATGGACGGACATAGGTTTAGACACTCGCAGAGTGATGTCTTATTTGACCATACAGCTGCCAAATTACCTTCATGGACAGACAGACAATTTTACAGAGCAACAATGGTTTCTTGTGTTCCATCAAATCTAATAAATAATAGAGACACATTTGAGTTACATTCGCCAGCAATGAAGCATAGCCACCACCAAGTGCATTTGCATAAATTTCCGATAAATTTTCTTGTTCGCATTATTTGTCGTCTTAGAGCATTAAACGTCAACAAAATTAGCAATATTTCTTATGACAATTGAAAGGAAAGACGAACGAACCGAGTCGCCCAGAAGATTTTTATCATAGCTATTAATTTTGCGCTAGGAATTTGTTAGCGTTAAAATTAAGTCATTAAAAGTTACTACCACAGCGTTTGGTGGATAGTGTTTGGCAATCGTTTAGCTATATAGTGCTGCAGTCAAATGATTTATGTACTATGCTCAAGTATTTTTACCTGAGTTTATTTACGGCATTAGTTTTGTTTATTTCATATGATATGGTTGAGGGAAGGGGACAGACAAATACATAGTATATACTTTGCCATATCAAGTCTTTTTTTATTATAGGTTATGCAATTTTGGACTAATAGCTATACCAATTTATATCAACAGCACCAAAATAAAGCGCACTTAGTTAACCCCTTGGGGACTGAGGCTATGGCATAAGATACAGACTTGATGTCTTTTTTTTATAGTGCCTCATACACAACCATGACATTTTATCAAACCCCTATCACTCTTAGTTGACTCAGATGATAGACGTGAAATCTTTCTATTTCACGTCGTCTCTTCATGGGTTAACTCACATAGAAAATTATCGTTTAACAGCACATGAACTACTTTTTGGTGTGCAACTCTATATCAGAGTTTAACACTTATCAAGCGAACTCAAAGCGAATAGCAAAATATTAGCGCCAAACTACGATACAGACACTTTTTAAACTACAGGCGCTAGTCTAGTCTCGATAAATCAATAAGTAATTTTCTGGAATGAGTAATTACGGAACTCAAAAGTTTCAACAATTTATTCATATACATTGTAAACAATCGAAAGGAAGTGAAACTAATCAAAAGTTGCACTAAATTCACAAATAAAATTGGGCAATATGCAACGGGGTACTTACTTGATATAGGGTATATTGGCAGGAACATGATATTTGGCACCGGCATCGAAGTCTTTTTCGGAACGTAAGACGGGTGGTTTAATGCCACCGTATTTTTCTCTGAAAAACGCAAGGAGAGGGAAAGAGAGAGAATAAAATATATATTACTAGGTTTAGGCTTAGACTTAGGTTTAGGTTTAGGTTTAGGTTTAGGTTTAGGTTTAGGTTTAGGTTTAGGTTTAGGTTTAGGTTTAGGTTTAGGTTTAGGTTTAGGTTTAGGTTTAGGTTTAGGTTTAGGTTTAGGTTTAGGTTTAGGTTTAGGTTTAGGTTTAGGTTTAGGTTTAGGTTTAGGTTTAGGTTTAGGTTTAGGTTTAGGTTTAGGTTTAGGTTTAGGTTTAGGTTTAGGTTTAGGTTTAGGTTTAGGTTTAGGTTTAGGTTTAGGTTTAGGTTTAGGTTTAGGTTTAGGTTTAGGTTTAGGTTTAGGTTTAGGTTTAGGTTTAGGTTTAGGTTTAGGTTTAGGTTTAGGTTTAGGTTTAGGTTTAGGTTTAGGTTTAGGTTTAGGTTTAGGTTTAGGTTTAGGTTTAGGTTTAGGTTTAGGTTTAGGTTTAGGTTTAGGTTTAGGTTTAGGTTTAGGTTTAGGTTTAGGTTTAGGTTTAGGTTTAGGTTTAGGTTTAGGTTTAGGTTTAGGTTTAGGTTTAGGTTTAGGTTTAGGTTTAGGTTTAGGTTTAGGTTTAGGTCTAGGTTTGGGTTTAGGTTTAGGTTTAGGTTTAGGTTTAGGTTAAGGTTTTAAAAATTTTATAAAATATAAAAATATAAAAATATAAAAATATAAAAATATAAAGATATAAAAATATAAAAATATAAAAATATAAAAATATAAAAATATAAAAATATAAAAATATAAAAATATAAAAATATAAAAATATAAAAATATAAAAATATAAAAATATAAAAATATAAAAATATAAAAATATAAAAATATAAAAATATAAAAATACAAAAATATAAAAATATAAAAATATAAAAATATATATTTGTCTAGTAAACGGTTTTTTTAGAATGTGGTAAACATGTGAAATTTTTTTAACTTTTACAAATTTTTGAAGCTTTATTTAATTCGTTTTTATACCCCTTTTAATAATTTCCAAAACTCACCTCAAATTCCAATAATGACAATTCATCATATGCTTATTGGCATTACCACTGAATATATCGTAGCGCCAATTGTCCAAGGCCAAAGCGAATGGCATAAAGGCCACCTTGTCTATAGCCATAGTGAACAAATAGTTTATGTCATAACTACTCTCATCCACCGACCGTTGCAAAAGACCCAAAGTTTGAAAATGCCGAGGAGTGCCCACAGACAAACCAATAGCATCACCTATAGCCTGATGGAAAGCTAAAAAAAAAGATATATATATATAACAAAATTTCGTTCTTTCTTTATGACATGTTCCTTGAAACTTACCTGGATTGGCTCCATTCCGAAATACTTTATGTCTGTACTGCAAAAAATACTGTACATGAGCCATCTCATGATGAACACTTATCAAACTCTTCTGATTGATGTCAGTGCAGAGTTTAACACGGAAATCATGTCTATTGCAGAAATCCCAAGCTGATGGCTCGCATAAGATTCGCCTATTCAAAGGTTGTTCTATCACCGAATTTCTATAGAATTCTGGACCCACTGCAGACATATTGATGGAGGTGAAAAACTCTTCGGCCAGCTGGAACATTAGTTGTGGTGTGTAGCCTTGCTCTAACATTCTGGGTGTAACATCTATTAATTTCTTGCCGGGGTAAGGTATAACTATATCCAATATGTTAGACCAAGATTGGGCATACATATTGCCCAGTATATGTGACGGAATGGGAGCAATACGATTAACCCGTTCAGGGCCGTAGTATTCACGAAGACGACGTCTTACATAGGCATGGAGAGCTTCATACAAAGGCCTAATCTGTTCCCAAACAATATCGACATCTTGACGGAAGTTGCCGGACTCATAGGATAAGTACCAGTACTCGCCGCCATTGGTAACATCTGGAGAAGGAATGACATTAAGACATTTAAAAGGTATGTAACACTTACTTCTTTACTTACTATTCACATAGGCCACCTCGTTCATTACATCCACCAGCTGCTCATAGCCATCTCTCATTTCTCTGCCAGCCTTGCGATGGTATTCCACCCATGTGTGTTGCAGCTCATCCCAATCCCTGGATTTGGACATAATTTCTTTTAAATCGGGTATATAACGTAAATTACACAAGAAAGGCTGCTGATAGGCACAAATGCTGGCGCCATTGTATATGTACAGCATTTCATTGATAAGGCGATTGTACTGGAAATGACATAGATTTGTAAGGAAAATCTTAAACTTTTTCATATTTATGCTAAATTACTCTATCTAGAGACTCCAAAGGCAAAGCGTTGGGACCCACTTCTGACTGCAACATAAGTTGTCGATATAAACGGCGATCAAATATCAATTCTTTATTGATTTGCTTAGATTGCAACGAGACCAGACGTTGGAATTCCACATAGCGTTGTTGGGCATTGAGCTAGAAAAGTGAAACATCAAATAAAACATAAGAATTTAGGTAAAAACATTAAAATTATTAATAATATTAAAATTACTAAAAATATTAAAAATATTAACACCATTAAAAATATAAAAAATATTAAAATTTATTAAAATATTAATATAATAAAAATATCAATAATATTAAAGATTCTAAAAATATTAAAAATATAACAACAATTAAAAATATTAAAAATATTAAAAAAATTAAAAATATTAAAAACATTTAATATATTAAAAATATTAACAATATAAAAAATATTAAAAATATTTAAAATAAATTAAAAATATCAAAAATATTAAAATTTAAAGAAGGAGATGCCTGCATACCAACCAACCATTAAAAATATTGAAAATATTGAAAATATTAAAAATATTTAAAATATTTAAAATATTACAAATATTAAAAATATTAAAAATATTAAAAATATTAAAAATATTAAAAATATTAAAAATATTAAAAATATTAAAAATATAAAAATAAAAAAAATATTAAAAATATTTAATATATTAAAAATATTAAAAATATTAAAAATATTAAAAATATTAAAAATCTTAAAAATATTAAAAATATTAAAAATATTAAAAATATTAAAAATATTAAAAATATTAAAAATATTAAAAATATTAAAAATATTAAAAATATTAAAAATATTAAAAATATTAAAAATATTAAAAATATTAAAAATATTAAAAATATTAAAAATATTAAAAATATTAAAAATATTAAAAATATTAAAAATATTAAAAATGTTAAAAATATTAAAAATAATAAAAATATAAAAATAAAAAAAATATTAATAATATTAAATATATCAAAAACATTAAAAATATAAAAATATTTAAAATATAAAGATATTAAAAATATTAAAAATGTTAAATATATTTAAAATATTAAAAATATTAAAAATATTAAAAATATTAAAAATATTAAAAATATTAAAAATATTAAAAATATTAAAAATATTAAAAATATTAAAAATATTAAAAATATTGAAAATATTGAAAATATTAAAAATATTAAAATATTAAAAATATTAAAAATATTAAAAAATATTAAAAATATTAAAAATATTAAAAATAATAAAAATATTAATAATATTAAATATATCAAAAACATTAAAAATATAGAAATATTTAAAATATAAAGATATTAAAAATATTAAAAATGTTGAAAATATTTAAAATATTAAAAATATTAAAAATATTAAAAATATTAAAAATACTAAAAATATAAAAAATATTAAAAATATTAAAAATATTAAAAATATTAAAAATATTAAAAATATTAAAAATATTAAAAATATTAAAAATATTAAAAATGTTAAAAATATTAAAAATATTAAAAATATTAAAAATAATAAAAATATTAAAAATAATAAAAATATTAATAATATTAAATATATCAAAAACATTAAAAATATAAAAATATTTAAAATATAAAGATATTAAAAATATTAAAAATATTAAAAATGTTGAAAATATTTAAAATATTAAACATATTAAAAATATTAAAAATATTAAAAATATTAAAAATATTAAAAATATCAAAAAATACTAAAAATATTAAAAATATTAAAAATATTAAAAATATTAAAAATATTAAAAATATTAAAAGTATTAAAAATACTAAAAGTATTAAAAATATATATAAAAAAAATGAATACTAATTTTTATTTGTAACAGTTCTTTCCAAATTCTTTGCGTTTCAGGGTCAATGTTTGTACGAGATTCTCTTGATTCTCTCACTACTTTAGGTCTACTCACACAAGAATTTTACGTAAACAAAAACTACAACCGCCAGCCCCCATCAAAATACCCAACGGCCATTAGACACTGCAAAACCCTCTCATTAAATTGCTGACTAACCTTGAGACTTGAGAACTTTAGATTGGCATACGAACATGTGACTATTACACTAATTGTGGGAGAATTTCAATACAACTCTTTCGGTAAAAAGACTTCAATTTCAAATAGACAGTTTGCATCCAAAACAACACGCAAATGATTCACTCAAATCCGCTGTAGCCAGCTAACATATTAAATATCATGAATAACTTTTACTATTAACAAAACAAAAACAAAAAACATCTCACTGTCTCGTGTTCGGGTGAACTGTAGCTAATATATGTAATTAATTATTTATTATTACTCATCTCGAATCATCTCAACATTCAGGTGAGACATGATCTTTGACTGTGTTTTGCTTCTGTAATTTCAGCCCCACCCTTTGGTTAATTAATTTCACCCGTTTATTTAATTAATTTAATCAGTTGCAATCTAAGACATTACTCACCGCTTCCGTTTGGGTGAATTCATTGACATTTGTTTCGAAATTCCATTGTGCCCCCACATTGGCTGTACACTCCTGTGAGCCTTTTTGGTCGGTCTCCACCAGAAGATTTCGTAATTTTTCCAATTCCTGCTGATAGCGGCGATCTTGTTGAAAACGTTGTCTATCATAGAATCTTTGATTTAAATTGAAACGATCTTGATTGGGATCAAAGGGATTCTCGAAACGATTACGATCTCTGTTATAAGGGTCATTGGGATTATACTGCAGCGGTGGTGGTGGATTATTGTACAAAGGCGTTGAGGGATTATTGAATCCATTCGTAGGTGGTGCAGGTGAGCCTTGATTAAAATTGCCTTGATTGGTATTATAACGATCTCGGGCTTGATTGATATTGTTACCATAACGATCATTGTAGGTTTGTTGATTCAGTTGTTGATTGTTGGTCTCGTAGTTTTGATTGCGATCTTGAGTATTGTACAACTGCTTATCGCTAAACGGCGAGTCTTGGCTAGCGTTCTGTTGCAGATACGGCTGGGAGCGATAATTGAAGCCATAGCGCATGCGCTCATCATAGGTTTGTCCGTTCTAGAAGGTTAATAGAAAATAGTTGGATATTTTTTAAATTCCTCTATATAACTCACCCTAAAATCATCGGAGCCATCATCGTTGATGACATCTTCTACATATGGTGGCCCAAAGCGTTGATCTCTATCCAAATCAGCTTGACCTTGTGCCGGTGTGGTGGCCGTGTAGCCATTATAAAATATTTCCGGTTGGGGCGATGGCAACGGTGGCAAATCTAGTTGAGCTTTAGCTTGAGCCTTACCCCACACTGGACAGTAGAGGGTCCATATGAGACACAGCAACAGTTTGAGGTATTTGTGGAACATGTTGTTTAAACTTGGGAAGTGGGGCTATAAAAAAAATATGAAATGCCAAAGGGGTTGTCAGTAAAATTTTTAAATATTCTCTCATTTAGAGGGATGAGGGTGGTCAAATTTTTATTTGAACCTAACATTCAAATTGTGTTATTAATACATCTAAAATTCTGAAAACTGGAAACTTATAGTAGAGACCCCTTCACAAGTGCGCTTGAAACGGTTTCAAGCCTATATACATTTTTTCAAGACATGTGATTGTTGCGGTGTTGATTGGGTAATAAAAACCAGTACAGAAATTTAAGTCTGTTGAACTGATTGTTAAATACCCTCACCCTCTACATCATTCGTCATACTCAGTAAATTATAGATTTACTTAATATTGAATTGGGTACGATCGCGCTGGTTGTATTGATATTATTACTCGATTTCTAAAGTGAGCGGAATGGTACATAAGTATGGGAGGTGCCAAAAGGGGCGTGGTCATGTAGCCCATACACCGAACAACACATGATTTTGGGTCTCAATTCTAAGAACTGAAAAACGTGACAACTTCCCCTACACGTTACTTACTAGCTTTAAATCGATATTTAATTGTTATGGCATGTAACTTAACAAAACGAATGATGCAGAACTTCTTCTTTTTGGGGCTATTTTCACGTTCAGTTCTCAGAATTGAGTCCCACATCAATGAACCTGAAAAATATTGTACTGTGATATGCGATCCAGTTAGTAGTTTTGGGAAAATATTAACCCATACTAAATTTCAAAACAATTGGTTATGTCTTTCGAAAGTTATCATGCGTACCAGCCGGGCAGACAAACGGACATGGATCAAACCGACTTAAAAAGTCATGAATCGAATTTGCTTCAATGAAGCCTAGGGTCTGAAGTGACTCTTTGTATGAGTCACAAAAAAGTTCTTATATAACACCAATACCACAAATATTTATATGAAATTCCTTTATTGTACCAAAAAGTACTATTTATTGTACCACCTAGCACAATCTAATGTACCGAAATTTGAAACTTGCTGCACCAAATTGCACAATTTTTTTACCATAAAGTACATTTTTTGTATCAAAAAGTACAAATTTTTGTATTAAAAAAATCTCTTATTGTACCAAATAGAACAATTAATTACACCAAAAAGTTTGGTACAGTAAAAGTACTTTTTGGTAAGATTTATATACTTTTTCGTACAATAGTTAAAATATTTTGGTACAATAATTTGTACTCTTTGATACAATGAATTGTACCATGTGGTACAATACAAGAAATTTTTGGTACAATAAAAGTGATTTTTGGTATAACAAATGTAGATTAAATTTACTTTTGGGAACAATAAATTTTACTTATTGGAATATATTTACTTTTTGGTACAATAAAAGTACTTTGTAGTTTTGGTACAATTAATGTACTGATTGGTACAATTAAAACATTACATTAAAGAACATGAAAAGTACTTTTTATCACAATAAAATTACTATTTTGTACAATAAATTATACTTTTTGGTACAATAAATTTTTCTCTTTGGTACAATAAATTGTACATTTTGTACAATAAATTGTATATTTTGTACAATGAATTGTACATTTTGTACAATAAATTGTACATTTTGCACAATAAATTTCACTTATTGGAACATTGAATTGTACTATTTATTAAATATGTACATATTGTACAAAAAATTTTACTATTTCGTACATAAAAGTAATTTTTGGTACAATAAACTGAACATGTTGTACAACAACAATACTTTTTATTACAATAACTGTACTTTTCAGTACAATAAATTGTTCTTGTTGTTACAATATATATATATACTTTTTGGTACAATAAAAGGCCTTTTTGGTTAAAGAATTTACTTTTTGGTAGAGCAAATGTACTATATGGGACAATGAATTGTACTATTTGGTAAAAAAAAGTATTTTTTGGTACAATAAATGTACTTTTTGGTACAATATATTGTAATGTTTTGTACAATACATTGTACTTTTTGGAACAATAAAAATACTTTTTGGTACAATAAAGTACTATTTGGCAAAAAAAAGTACCTCTTGGTACAATAAATGTTTTTGGTACAATACATTGTACTTTTTGGTACAATAAAAGTACTTTTTGGTTTAATAAAAGTACTTTTTGGCGCAATAACAGTACTTTTTGGAACAATAAAAGTACTTTTTGAAACAATACATTGTAACGTTTAGTACAATACATTGTAATTTTTGGTACAATAAAATAATTATTTGGTACAATAAAAGCACTATTTGGCACATGAAAGTACCATTTGGTATAAGAAAGTACATATTGGTAGAAAAAATTATTTTTAGCACAATAAAAGTACTTTTTGTTCAATATACTGTACTTTATGATACAATAAATAATAATTTTTGGTACAATTGAAGTACTTTTTGATACAACAGATTGTACTTGTTGGTACAGTAAATTGTACTATTTGGTACAACAAAATTACATTTTCGTACAGTAAACGTACTTTTTGGTACAATATATTATAATCGGTGGTACAATAAAAGTACTTTTTGGTCTAGCAAAGTACTTTTTCGTACAATAAATTGTACTTTTTGTTAAAATAAATTACATTTTCGTTCAACAAAATTACTTTTGGGTACTATAAAAAAATAAATTTTGGTACACTAATATTACTTTTTGGTACAATAATATGTACTTTCCAGTACAATACATTGTACTATTTGGTATAATAAAATAACTTTTTGTACAATTAAAGTGTTGGTACAATAAAATAACTTTTTTGCTACAAACAAATCTGAATAACATATTAAATTGCATTATTTCTGGAGAACACAGTTTTGTTTAAAACCCACACTCATTCGCTCCTATGCTCTATTGCTATTGATCCTTTAGTAAAAGAACACCGCTGTGGTGCATTATTCCGGCTCACAAAAATTAATTTGCAAAGTCGAGGGCAAATACTAAAGATAAGTTCGTGCTAATTTGAAAAAAAAAATCGTTTTTTTGACATAAAAGACATCGCAGTATGGGTCTCGACAAGTACTACATTTGTACTATAGATGTCGCTGACGTACGACATCATTTTGTAGTGATGGCCTCATTTAAAGCAGTTTCTACCCCTTAAATTTCAGAATATTTTTCGTAAGATTTAAGCCCTTTAAAAACCAAGAATATTTTGCTTTATAAGTATTAAGTTTTATTCAATAACAAAAAAGTTACGTATGAAAAGATGTATTTACAGCATTAACACAAATATTTTTTCATGTTGTTTGCTTTATTACTATTAATTACTGCATACATTTAAGCGAAATCAAAAAAAATACATAAAATGCATACTTTTCAGTGCAACATATCTTTTGTTATGCATGTCGAAACGAGGTTCATAGTTATTCATCGGCTACTTTTGACCTATTATACAATTTTGAATACGACGATAATTTTTGTAAAAATTTATTTTTATTAACAAAAAAGTTATAAATGTTAAAGGTCAACAGGACAATAGGTCTCTTCTACTCGCCGCTAAGAAATATAAAACTAATATTGATTTCGGTATCAAAAATGAGTAATAATCAAAAAGTAGCCCTTGAATAACCACGAAAAAGGATCAGACATTAAAAAACTATACAGCATAATAAATACTATGAAGAGGTGTCGAAGGGTGCAAGATTAAAAAAAAATTATATCCTCAAATTGTCTTCGGTCAAACTAAAAAACTAGCAGTGAACGTATTAAAATATTTTGCCTTTAGTGTACATGCATTGTTCGCAGAATTATATCTTCCGTTTCTAGCGCACTTGTGCAAGGCTCTAGTATGTAATATATTATAGTACATAGTATAAAATATACTAGTACTACTCGAATTTTTTTTTTTTTTGCAGCGCGGCTTCTCCCCTCTCTGATCCACTTGAATGCCTTAACAGGGGCATTGTAGTATGTTCATTTGGGGTTGGAGTGCAGCATCTGGTCAGATCTTCACAGTGATACTAGATGTAAAACACACTCAGGATTCTTTCTGATCCGTTGTGCGTCGTCATGCTTTAAACTACACTTAGCACCTGTAATCATACTAGACTTATGTTCATAGTGACTGCAGAAGTTAATCTTCATGATACTAGTTTAATATGTTATAAACGCTTTTTGGTGCTACTTGTAAATACACTAAAACTTCCGACAACGACTTAGAATTGTTGGTATAATACAATCGTCACAGCATTTTGCACTGATTTCATGGCAATTCAAATTCGCAACAGCACCAACTGTATATTATTAACTTTATATTCTAGAGATAAAGCTCAGAATTTAACTGACATATTCTGTTAGTTAATGCATGCATGAAATCAGATTTATTGAGCGATAATAACAAAAAAACACAAAACAAATTTAAAATTTTGTATATGGCTATTAAATTTGCGCTTAATGAATTTTGTTAATGATTCCATTGAAATTAGGATATAATGCATACCAATAAAAATTTAAGTTGGCAGATTTATGAAAAAAACACCGAAATATATTAAAAAATCTTTTTTATATGATTTGAATTAGTTTTTTAATATTATAAAAAAATTGAAAGTGAACTTGTTAAATAGTTATTCCTATAATAGAAAAAATATGCAAAGTCCAACGAAAATTTAAACTAAAACAATTTTTAATTTTTTAAAATCAATACAAACTTTCAAATTGCCCTGTCTTTCTTTTGAATATCAATTTATTCTTGGAACAGAAAAATAAAATTTATTATATCTTAAATTAATTTTCTCAAAATTTTTCAGAATCTCTCATTTTCTCTCACACCTCTCTTTGTATACAAATGCTTAAAAAACAATATTCTGTCATGTTATTTAATTTTTTCCCCGCTTTTCCATAGACCTTCAGAACAATGGCATACAATTTACTTAAATTCCCATAAACTTCACAGAGAAAACCCCCAAACTCATAAACTCAACACACTACCCACGAGCGTTTGAGACCATACTAACAGAATGATTGAAAACTGATGCAGTTGAAATAACCTTCACAGTAGTTGATAGTTAAAAAAAACACACACACACACAACAATTTCACAGCTATTTGGGAAAAACAAATAAAAATAAAGTTTTGCTTAGAAACAAAGGATTTCATTGAAAACGAAACGACGAAAACTCTTGACAACTGCGAAAGAAAGAAAACTATCACTTTTAACACATAAGAGAAAGACTTTCATTTAGAAGTGACTTTCAATTATTGAATATCGACACACAAAAAATTTAAATGCTAAAGAAAATAGGTCAGCAAGTGACTGATACATTGGTATACAAAACTTTGACACGAAAGCGGTGGGTTTATTATCCAATACCCTAATTTCCTATAAACTACTTAGCATGTAGTTGGCATAGGGGGATAGAACATTCCTAAGGTAACTCTCTTTATTACAGTTTCAAGAGAGCGAAGAAAGCAATGAATGTCTTATAATATTTAAAACTTGTTAGTAGGAGTTGTGGTTTGCAATAAGATTATACTGGCAAACCTTTCTTCAATCCTCTAGCATGACTTAATCAAGAACGGTAATTATATGAATTTGAAATTTTTTAATGTTACTAATACTTTAATTTTTCCAATATACGTCTATGCTTTGTACCTTAAGCCAATCATTCAATCCTTGTATCTCTCTCATGATGAAAACAACTAGCACTTTCTTTCACAAATATTACTTGTGTAGGTATACTGATGGTAAAGACTCCATTGGAAGTTAACTGTGAAATGTTACTGCAGCCTACACAAAAGTGACTTTAGTGGTAAATAACACAGCAAAACATTCTTCATCTCATTGATTTGGGACTCAATTCTGAGAACTGTACGTAAAAGTAGCCCCAAAAAGAAAAAGTTCTGCATAATTCGTTTTGTCAAGTTACATGCCTTAATAATCGAATAGAGGAATTTGTCACGCTTTAGGCTCTTTTGTTTGACATAACTCGAGAACCACTAGTCCGATTTTCCTTTAATATTTTCATATATCGATTCCCTACATAGAAAACAATTTCACTTTTCCATTCATCAAATGATTTTTACCTGGTTTTAATTTGTAGCAGATACAATATAACTGTTGTACTCCGTGGCGTATGATTTACGTGGAATATTACTTATGATAATCATACGCCACCATATAACAATATAACAAAAGAATAGGCGTGACAAACTCCCCTATACGATGCTTACTAACATCAAATCGTTAGTATTTTTGGAGCTACTTTCACGCGCAGTTCTCGGAATTGAGTCTCAAAATCATGTGTTATACTGTGTAATATAATAAACGTTAAGGTGTATTTATAAAGTAGTGGCTACATAATTCTTCAAACTTAAAAAATAGTGGAAAAAATACAAAAAGTTTGCGATTTCGAGAAAAAAGTAGAAAGATGTCAAAAGTTAACTATTCTTCTTAATTTGCAACAGCAACAGAAATTCATCTATCAGTAGCCGCACGTAGAAAAGGATTCCAATGGTTTCGGTCTTTTGCGCTCTGTAGACAGTTAGTCATACCAAGTGCAGATAAAAGCTCTTTCAGCTGGCCCATCCAACGAAGTTATGGCCGCCCCCTCCTGCTCCGCCCATTGTGTTTATTGACAAAGACTATTGGAGCTGGAACATTGGAACATTTTCATCCTTTCGTACATCGTGTCCACCCAGCGAATTCGGTCTATTTCGAAACGCTTGAATACGTCGATTATTACCAATTTACCAATATTACCAATTATTACCATACCCACTTTCGCCGACTGCTTTTCAATACTCGAAAAGGCTGCAGTAACATCCCGCGGGTAGCATGTGACTTTTGTTGAAATTGATACCATTCCAGTTTACTGCAGCCTTGCGTATGATCATCTCCATTATGATGTTAAAGAGATCGCATGACAGACTATCGCCTTGTCGAAAGCTTTGCTTGGTCAGAAATGGCTGTCAGATTTTTGCCTATTTTCAATGAAGATTTCGTGTCAGTCGGTGTCATTCTGCAAAGTCGTATCAGCATCGCATCGGGATACCAAACTCAGCCATAGCATCTTATAGTTTCTATCATATTATCGCTGCCGGCTTTAAAAAGCTCTGTCGGCAGTCCATTGGCTCCCGTGCTGATCTCGTTTTGGCTCGGTGGTGGACAATCAACTATAGTTAACTATATATATCGTTGAAAAGGCCGCAATTTCTTCTTTCCAAACACGCTGATATACTTAAATTCTGTTGATATTCAACCACGTTACAGGCTTATGTAAAGGTACGAAAACCCGGGTTTTTATCCGTAACTAAGGATTTTGGGGGTGTTAAAGAAAATTTATAAACATATTTTTTTGTACTCAGCAACCCCGATCAGAAAAATAGTATCACGTCCCAGGAATATCGTATATACTTTATTTTGTCGCAATGTGTAATTAAATTTCCTAAATTCACATATCCGTTTTGTAGTTATGTAAGAAATTTAAATTTCCAAAAAAATATACTTTTGTATGGGAGGTACAGAGGGGTGCGAATAATCTGTCTATTTACAACACTATAACTATATTTTAGAAAATATAAATACTGTTATGCTTTTATAACAACCAGTAAAGGTTTACTAGAGTTATCCTGCCCACCAGGCAGCCTGACATGGCTCAATCATCTTAAGACACTTGGGGTCCAAATCGTCTCCCCTAATGCATTGACCTTCTCCTTTACAAAATGATATACATCCTGAGGGTGTAAACAAAATTTGTTTACGAGTAAGCAGCGACCTAGCAACACCAGCCGGGAAGATAGTTATTCATATTTTAACTTTCATTTTTATTAGTTACTAGTGAGCCCGGCAATGCTTCGCTATTGCATATTATCGAATATTGCCATTTTCACCCCCTAAATGTAGAAAAATCCAAACAATGTGTAGCCTATGTTACTCGCGGGGTTATTCGGAAGATTCCCTGAAAATTTCATCAAAATCGGTCCAGCCGTTTTCGAGTCCATACGTTACATATATACACACATCCTGTTTTATATATATAGACTAGTGGGCCCGGCAATGCTTCGCTATTGCATATTATTTTAAAAAAAAAATGGGCGTAAAAGTGGGCGTGGTCGAAAAAAAGTACCCTATAAATCATGCCAGAGTCCCAGTTAAATTTCAAGATCGGTCCAGAGGTTTGGTCTCCTATAAGGTACAAACAAACCAACAAACAAACAAATAAATAACCAAACACACATTCCATTTTATATATATAGATGTAACATCTTTATATTTTTAACTATTTTCTTAATGTTTTCATTATATTTTTTAAATATAAGTTTAATTTATTTAATTTTTTTTGTATTATTTTTATACCATCACCCTTAGGGATGAGGGTATATATCATTATTATATACGACCCAAAAGTGTAACACATAGAAGGAGTCACTTCAGACCCTAGGTTTCTTAGAACCAAATTCGATTCATGACATTTTAAGTCATTTGAGCCATGTCCGTCTGTCTGTCTGGTGGCTGTCCGGCTGGTCCGCACGATAACTTTCGAAAGATGCAACCAAATGTCTTGAAATTTTTCACGAGTTAATATTTCCCCAAAACTACTTACGGTATTGCAAATGGGCTACATGGCTCCGCCCCTTCTGGTACTTCCCATACAAATACATCATCCCGCCCACTTTAGAAATCGAGTTATAATATCAATACACCCAACGGGATCGTACCCAAATTCTGTACATAGTAAAGCTATTACAGGATAAAGTTTTGGAAAAAAAAAATTGGAAGTCTAGCCACGCCCCTTCTGGTACCTCCCACACAAATTCACCTTTCCGCCCACTTTAGATATGGAGTAATAATATCAATAAATCCATCGCGCTCGTACCCTAATTCTTAATTTAGTAAAGCTATAGCATTATACAGTTTTTGAGAAAATAACTGAAGTCTACCAACGCCCCATCTGGTACCTCCCACACACATCTGGTACCGCCCACTTTGGAAATCGATTAATATTATTATTAGAACTACCGCGATCGTGACCAAATTCTGTATTTAGTAAAGTTCAAGCAGGATAAAGTTTTGGAGAAAAAAATCTGGAAGTCTAGACACGCCCATTCTGGTACCTCCCATACAAATGTACCTTTCCGCCCACTTTAGAGATGGAATAATAATATCAATACACTTGACACGATCGTGCCCAAATTCTGTATTTAGTAAAGCTATAACAGGATAAAGTTTTGGAGAAAAGATCTGGATGTCTAGACACGCCCCTTCTGGTACCTCATCACCACGCCGCCCACTTTAGAGATGGAGTAATAATATCAATATTCTCGACACGATCGTGCCCCAATTCTGTATTTTATTAAGTTATAACAGGATAAAGTTTTGGGGAAAAAATTGGTAGTCTAGCGGCGCCCCTTATGGGACCTCCCATACAAATGTACCTTTCCGCCCACTTCAGAGATGGAGTAATAATATCAATACATCCAACGCTATCGTGCCCAAACTCTGTATTTAGTAAAGCTATAACAGGATAAAGTTTTGGAGGATAAACCTAGAAGTCTATCGACGCCCCTTCTAGTACCTCCCATACAAATTTACCACTCCACCCACTTTAGAAATCGAGTAATAATATCAATATAATAGCAATTTTTTTATTTTACTGAGGGTGATGGTAAATGTAAGTCGGGTCGCCCGACTGTAACTTTCTTACTGATTATTTTCATTCTTATTTAAAATGTTGTTTCCTTTTCTTTAATTTTAATATTTAGTTCTATTTATTTATTTTTTTTTTATTGTTTTTCTTTTGAATTTTTATTGCTATTCATAATTATTAAAAATTGCATTTTTATATTTATTTTTCATTACTATTTTTAATTTTCAATTTAGTGCTTTATTGTTATTTTTAGTTTTGTTTTATATGTTATTTATAAAATAGTTTTTTTTTCAAATATTAATTTTTATAATCGTTTTTATTTTAATTTGAATTTGATTCTGTAGTTTATTTAAAAGTACTTTTTTTATAATTTGTTTATTTTTTGTTCATTGTTGCCTATTTTTATATTTTTTGTTCATTTTTTTATTTGAATTTTTAATTTTAATTTTAATTTTTTATATTTTTTTTTATTGTTTAGCTATTAGTCAATTGTAAAGACTGTTACATAAAAAATTGACCCCTTGAAAAACATCTTTAATAATTGTATTTAAAGCTTTATTTGAACTTAAATATATTATTCCCATTTAGTAAATTATAGTCATCCAAACAACATAATATATTTGTCATTAACTTAAATTTTTTGTTAAAATTAATAACTTTTTTGTTCGCGATGTTACAACATTTTTATGAAAGAAATCATCACTATCGTAGGTTTTCCTCTATGTATTTTTTAAAGGTTATAACTGTTTTTGATTCTTGTTACATCCTCGTCTAAGTTCTTATTATTATTCCCTAATAACACTCAATAGGCCGCGACTTAGGACTATTGGGTGAATTCACCTAATTGGGTACATATTAAACATTATTTTTAACATGCGATTAATAAAGTATACATTTACCATGGTGGATGGTAGCTACATCAGCCCAAAATAAAACAGAACCTGTCTTGTTATCGACAAATTCTATTAAATTCACCTCTAGGCATTTTTCAATATAAATTTTTAAATTAATTGATGCCTCAACAACAAATTCGTTGCCTTAGAGTCGACAGCTCCAAATTAGCTTGTTTGGCGATAGCATTCCTTAACACCTCCTCATGCTGGTTAAAATCGGCCTTACAATTACTTTTGTCATCCATAACTACAAAATCAAACTTATTGTAAAAAAATTTGTTTTCCTTAATTATTTTATTTGGACGCTATTTTAATATATTTTCTTTTTAAGGAACACTTATCATTTGCTATTATCGCCAACACTTGACAGATAAAAATAAGAAAAATTTCGAATTCTTTTGTTACAGTGTTGCCATATGTTATAGGTTTTAAAATGGTTCATTTTTTCTGGGTCAGTCCATACATTACATTTTTAATTTTTCTTATATTAATTTTTATTTAAATTTGTTTTTGTTAATATTTATTTTTTTTTTTATCATATTTTTTTATATTTTTCTATATTGTATTTTAATATAAATACAACAGTTTTATATTATTTTATTTGTTATTATTATGTTATATTATTTTATTTATTATTATTTTATTAATTTTTTTTTTTATTTTTACAAATTTTATATTTTCTTATAATTTTTTTATGTTTTTATTTCTTTTCCATTCCTTTTTTTAATTTCTTTAATAGTTAGGTTTATATACACTTAGCCAAATATATATGTCATTTTATATTTTTGTTTAAGAAAGGACTAAATTTTTCACAATTATTTTGACCAATTGGTTTTCATTTTAAATAAACTTTAGTTTTCCTTAAAAGGAAACGTAAATACTAGTTGAGGCATTTCCATACTAGGTACTCAATTTTATACATAAACCAAAAAAAATAATCATATGACATTTAAGAAAAACCATTTAAAAAATATAACATTTGTTTCTCATATTATTTATAAAAACATACCGCAGTATTCCAGATATTTTAATAATTGAAAAACATCCACGATTTCACTATAAAAACTTCTTAATAAACACAATTATTTGTTATATTTTTCTTTCTCTTATATTCAAGTTCAAGTTTAAATTTAATACGTCCACTATTGGAACAAATTTCTCACGATTTTTTTTTTCTAAGTCACACACTATCTTACAACATTCACGACCAATATTGCCAGCGAGAACGAACGCCCAGTATTAAATTACTATTAATTTATTAATTTTCTCCAATCTATCCTTATTTTGCAATTCGTAACCGTAACCGTATTGTAACGCGTCTAAAACACTACTAACAACTCGGAACATTTTCAAAACTTTTCTATAAGAATCGTTTGTGTCAGAAGTAATGAAAATAACAATGAAAATAAAAAAGTCACACAAATACAAAAAAAAAAGAAAACGAAATTCAAATTTGTAACGTCTGAAAAAACAAAACAATACAAAAAGCAAATACCTATGAATGAATACTACCCCACCAGCACCACTACTACTTATGATATAATATGAGGAATATGTGCTACTCGTAAATATATGCGAGAGTCATCATATTAAGACAACAACAACGACAACTTGTACATACAAACAAACAATTTGTGACTTCACATGGTGGAGTCACTTTTTAAGTTAAATCGGATGCATGCATGGTTATGTACATATGTATATACAAATGTAGATACGACAGTACATATGTAGGTATGCTTGAGTGCATGACGGTTTAAACGTCTCAATAGTTCCCACTACATATGAATGAGATAATCAAGAAATTAGGACTGGTTGGGGGTAGTTACTAAATACAATGATATCAGTGGGCAGGGGGAGTTGGGGAGTACCCTGAGCCTTCATGCATTGGCAAGGTAGATAGTTTAGGTTAAAAACTATAGGTAACCATTTAATTTAATTCGGAAACTCTAAAAAAATATGCTGGATGATGTGTTTAATCATTTAAATCCATACATGCCCCCGTACTCATTGCACCCGCACTTGTGACCGTTGTAAACATTTTTCAATTGGTGTTAAAAGACTATGTTGAGGAGATGTTTTGTAATTTATACATACAAAGCAAATGTTCATACAAAGTAAAATGTTTAAACTTGTGCAGTCTATGCATGTAAATTTGTGCAATTATATAATATTCGCTAACACAGCAGAGAGGCAGGTGGCACAGTAATGATAAGGGAAGTTGTGATGTAAACAGTGTAAAGGGGAAAAAATAACCGAGTGCATACAAACAGAACAAATAGTACTAATAGTATAAGTAGAATAAATAGTATTAATATTAAATAGTAAATAGTAAATAGTAAATAGTAAATAGTAAATAGTAAATAGTAAATAGTAAATAGTAAATAGTAAATAGTAAATAGTAAATAGTAAATAGTAAATAGTAAATAGTAAATAGTAAATAGTAAATAGTAAATAGTAAATAGTAAATAGTAAATAGTAAATAGTAAATAGTAAATAGTAAATAGTAAATAGTAAATAGTAAATAGTAAATAGTAAATAGTAAATAGTAAATAGTAAATAGTAAATAGTAAATAGTAAATAGTAAATAGTAAATAGTAAATAGTAAATAGTAAATAGTAAATAGTAAATAGTAAATAGTAAATAGTAAATAGTAAATAGTAAATAGTAAATAGTAAATAGTAAATAGTAAATAGTAAATAGTAAATAGTAAATAGTAAATAGTAAATAGTAAATAGTAAATAGTAAATAGTAAATAGTAAATAGTAAATAGTAAATAGTAAATAGTAAATAGTAAATAGTAAATAGTAAATAGTAAATAGTAAATAGTAAATAGTAAATAGTAAATAGTAAATAGTAAATAGTAAATAGTAAATAGTAAATAGTAAATAGTAAATAGTAAATAGTAAATAGTAAATAGTAAATAGTAAATAGTAAATAGTAAATAGTAAATAGTAAATAGTAAATAGTAAATAGTAAATAGTAAATAGTAAATAGTAAATAGTAAATAGTAAATAGTAAATAGTAAATAGTAAATAGTAAATAGTAAATAGTAAATAGTAAATAGTAAATAGTAAATAGTAAATAGTAAATAGTAAATAGTAAATAGTAAATAGT
The DNA here is from genome assembly GCA_964034835.1 of Muscina levida. NCBI lineage: Eukaryota > Metazoa > Arthropoda > Insecta > Diptera > Muscidae > Muscina > Muscina levida. Next base: position 13,678,309 of record OZ035881.1, read on the forward strand.
AAATAGTAAATAGTAAATAGTAAATAGTAAATAGTAAATAGTAAATAGTAAATAGTAAATAGTAAATAGTAAATAGTAAATAGTAAATAGTAAATAGTAAATAGTAAATAGTAAATAGTAAATAGTAAATAGTAAATAGTAAATAGTAAATAGTAAATAGTAAATAGTAAATAGTAAATAGTAAATAGTAAATAGTAAATAGTAAATAGTAAATAGTAAATAGTAAATAGTAAATAGTAAATAGTAAATAGTAAATAGTAAATAGTAAATAGTAAATAGTAAATAGTAAATAGTAAATAGTAAATAGTAAATAGTAAATAGTAAATAGTAAATAGTAAATAGTAAATAGTAAATAGTAAATAGTAAATAGTAAATAGTAAATAGTAAATAGTAAATAGTAAATAGTAAATAGTAAATAGTAAATAGTAAATAGTAAATAGTAAATAGTAAATAGTAAATAGTAAATAGTAAATAGTAAATAGTAAATAGTAAATAGTAAATAGTAAATAGTAAATAGTACAAATGTTAAATAGTATAAATAGCATAAACAGTGTTAATAATGGGGGTTTTACACGACTTTCTCTTGTTTCTCCTTCCCACCCATTTCTCCTTCTTCTATTTCTAGTGTAAATAGTGTAAATAGTAAAAGTAGTATAAATAGTATACATAGTATAAATAGTATTAATCGTATAAATTGTATAAATATAAATAAAAGTATATATAATAGTATAAATAATATAAATAGTATAAATAGTATAAATAGTATAAATAGTATAAATAGTATAAATAGTATAAATAGTATAAATAGTATAAATAGTATAAATAGTATAAATAGTATAAATAGTATAAATAGTATAAATAGTATAAATAGTATAAATAGTATAAATAGTATAAATAGTATAAATAGTATAAATAGTATAAATAGTATAAATAGTATAAATAGTATAAATAGTATAAATAGTATAAATAGTATAAATAGTATAAATAGTATAAATAGTATAAATAGTATAAATAGTATAAATAGTATAAATAGTATAAATAGTATAAATAGTATAAATAGTATAAATAGTATAAATAGTATAAATAGTATAAATAGTATAAATAGTATAAATAGTATAAATAGTATAAATAGTATAAATAGTATTAAACTACCATACTATATTCATATTTACTTGAATTTGCCATAACAAAATAATCGATTACTTTTAGCCGTCACGACAATCTGATATCCCTACTGCCAACCTAAAATTACACATCCACCAACCAGCAACACTTACAGTGGCAAAATTAATCAATTGCATATTCTACTGGCTGAGAACAACAAAACACTTTAGCCGCCCTCACTTTACTAGCAGCAACTTAAGCTTTTCAAAAACTTCAGTCGTCGCTAGATATGATTTAACAACTTTGTTGACCTCTGGCTGTGTGAACTGGAAAAGCAACAACATCGCAAGCAACAGACAGGCATGTTAAGTAAATTCGATAAGAAATAACAACAAACAATTTAAATGCAAACATGCAATACAAATACAAAAACAACAGCAACAAAATAACAATTTGATTAACGCTTACGAAGTTCATACAATATAGCTAAATTCCCCAAATTGTAGGAACAACAACTTGTGAGGGCTGATTGTCTGCTGTAGGAGAGGGCGCATGCGTGCAATTGACAATTACACCTGAGCATGGTCAATATAAACTGCGTGTTGTTGCAGGTAGGCTGTGAGATAATGACCTAATTTTCGTGATTTTCTGTCATGTTAAGGTTAATGCAATTACTTGCGTGTATTTGAGATGAGGGCTCATCATATCACGGTTGATGAAAAGAAAAATCTCTTAACTATTTGCTTTTCATTATTTACTCTGTGCTTCGAGTAGACCGGCGGAATTTACAGCTGTCATTAATGGCTAATACTTGGCTTGTTGTTGTCAATAGCTATGAAGTAAAATACAATTGTGGGAATATTGTGGAAAACTCGTTTTAGTGGAAAACTGTTTATAGGCCAAGATTTATGACAACAGCAGATTTTTGTGAAACATATTTGTGGTTTGGCAGTTTTCATAAAAACAGAATTAGATGTGGTCACTTTTGAATTTGAATAGGGAAAATTTAAATAATAAATGTTTAAAAGTTAGGTATCACAAAAAAATAGAGAGATATGTGAATGACAATAATTTAATTACTTATACTCTATCTTTTTTGTAAATTAAAATACCAAATTTAAAATTTTGTATTATCAAGATTTTAAGCAACGAAGTGTTAATGTTCTATACAGCAAAAACTTTGATGTCCACTAAGCAGTGCCATGCTTAATAAGTCTACTTTAATTGTATTTAGAATATCAACATTTTGTTAAATTTCGAAAGTAATGTTTTTTTATTACTCTCTGCTTGCGTGTACTAGACAATTTTTGTGACCTTGACTTTGATATTATTTCGAAGTGTAATTAGTTCCAGCTGCTGGTGTTTATAAAATATTGTTTAAGCATCATATAAAACTCATTTATTTGCCCAAAAAACACTGCACAACCCAATAAAGTACAAAATATTTTTTAATACCTTTTAATGATCATAAACATTAAAACTAAAATCTATAAATGCAATCGCAAGGAAATATTTCCACATTGGGGTTGTATGATAATTTTAAAAGGCTGGGCTATTTTTCAATATATTCCTCATTTTTTCACTTAAAGTCATTGTAGTATGCATGCATTTATTACTATAGTAATTATAATATTTGCCAGCATCATACAATGGGTGATTCATATTTACACTAAGTTCATGAGAACAATAGCAAAACTTATAATTAACAAACTTGTGACCTGTCCATCTTAACAATTCGTTTTATTCTCGACCGCATCGAAAACACTAACTGAAGTGCAGGAACATAAATCACAAACACTTTGTAGGAACACTTAAGTAAATTAGCGAACAGCTTGAGCCATCAGTCAGTCATTCATTATCTTGCAGCAGTGCGATAACAGGCACAGTGGGGTCAAACTTTTTAAGAATGACTAAATAATATATTCACACTATTTATACTTTTTATACTATTTATACTATTTATAATATTTATACTATTTATACTATTTATACTATTTATACTATTTATACTATTTATACTATTTATACTATTTATACTATTTATACTATTTATACTATTTATACTATTTATACTATTTATACTATTTATACTATTTATACTATTTATACTATTTATACTATTTATACTATTTATACTATTTATACTATTTATACTTTTTATACTATTTATACTATTTATACTATTTATACTATTTATACTATTTATACTATTTATACTATTTATACTATTTATACTATTTATACTATTTATACTATTTATACTATTTATACTATTTATACTATTATACTATTTATACTATTACTATTGGGACCGGCCGTGGCATAGTGGTTAGAACACGCGACTACCATGCGGGAGATCACAGGTTCAACTCCTGGCTCCAGTCATCTTAAAAGAAAAATGTTCTTTCAATGTCGGCTCCCCTCGAATGTTGTTGACAGCAACTTCGCAGTATAAGTGTCGAGTCAATCGGCATGTCTAGTAAGAGCTTCTCAAACAGTGACGTTCGCATTCGTCGATAAACAAGTAGGTGCCGTTAGTTGTGAATCTTAAAAAAGAAGACGTGTTAATTCGCAACAACGCGAGGAGCTCTTCTATGCCCTGTGTAAAGGGAAATTAAGGTAGTAACTAAGTATACTATAACTATTTACTATTTACTATTTACTATTTACTATTTACTATTTACTATTTACTATTTACTATTTACTATTTACTATTTACTATTTACTATTTACTATTTACTATTTACTATTTACTATTTACTATTTACTATTTACTATTTACTATTTACTATTTACTATTTACTATTTACTATTTACTATTTACTATTTACTATTTACTATTTACTATTTACTATTTACTATTTACTATTTACTATTTACTATTTACTATTTACTATTTACTATTTACTATTTACTATTTACTATTTACTATTTACTATTTACTATTTACTATTTACTATTTACTATTTACTATTTACTATTTACTATTTACTATTTACTATTTACTATTTACTATTTACTATTTACTATTTACTATTTACTATTTACTATTTACTATTTACTATTTACTATTTACTATTTACTATTTACTATTTACTATTTACTATTTACTATTTACTATTTACTATTTACTATTTACTATTTACTATTTACTATTTACTATTTACTATTTACTATTTACTATTTACTATTTACTATTTACTATTTACTATTTACTATTTACTATTTACTATTTACTATTTACTATTTACTATTTACTATTTACTATTTACTATTTACTATTTACTATTTACTATTTACTATTTACTATTTACTATTTACTATTTACTATTTACTATTTACTATTTACTATTTACTATTTACTATTTACTATTTACTATTTACTATTTACTATTTACTATTTACTATTTACTATTTACTATTTACTATTTACTATTTACTATTTACTATTTACTATTTACTATTTACTATTTACTATTTACTATTTACTATTTACTATTTACTATTTACTATTTACTATTTACTATTTACTATTTACTATTTACTATTTACTATTTACTATTTACTATTTACTATTTACTATTTACTATTTACTATTTACTATTTACTATTTACTATCTACACTTTTTACATTTATACCAGAAAATTTTTTTTTTCCAAAATTATCAATTACTTTGAGAGTCATTTCCAACCACTGTGCTCTGACTTCCACTATAGTTAGACTTGTTAGCATAACTATAGTAAATTCTTTTAACATGTATTAAGATCAATTCACTTCAGCTGCTAATCTTATATACATATGTGCATTTTAAAATGTGTCATACACTTAGACATAAACACAATAAATATGATAATGTTTATACAAATAATAGATAACAACATGATTATGATCTCCAACACATACATACGAACTGTTAACAAATAGCTCTAGAGGTTGCGTTCATCAAAAATTTGTATTCATCTGATCATCTCAAGCGTTTTTAATTATTCTTACCGCCAAGACGTACATGTATGTATTTGTAATTTATGCAAATTTCAAAATAAATTTGCAAAACCATTCCATATGTTGGTGCATATAGTTTATAGTAGTTTTCCTTTTTTTTTGTTTTTTTTTTTTGCAAAAACTTATAATTAAATCAATTTGCTGTGATGCGTTGTTTTCTGTTTTGTTGTGTTTTTTTTAGCTTTTTTTATGATTTGTCATAAATAATAAATGCATTTACTACATGAAGAATTTAAATTTTTCAGTTTCAAGTATTGTAACGAAAACATTACTGATGTCGTGACACACCCCTGTTAAGGTTCTCTTTTCTGAAATTCTCCAATTCTGTATTTATTTTACATGTAATTAATAATTGTTTAAGTGTCTTTATAATTAATTGTATAAAAATTCTAGATAATAGATGATTGAAAACACCTGATATTGTCAAGACATTCGATTGGTGTTGATTGTATAAAATTGCCACGCTATAGGAAATGGTTAATTTTAGAAAACGTTTAAAATTATGTAAAAATTACTTTACAATTGTATTTCAAGGGATTACTCTAGCGATATTAAGTAGTTAACGATGGGTGATTAAGTGTTAAGGTAATAATGGTAGAAACATGCAACAATCATCATGCGCGTGTTGGGGCCTGTTACAGGAATTTGCATTTATTTGGTTGTATGTCTCGGCGACCGATCTAAAAGCCGATCCTATAAGGGGCATAAAGCCTCCTTTCATATATTACTTTGTGAAAATTTCATCATAATTCTTTTACACTTAAATGAAACCGTTAACCCATGATTTCTCATATAATTTACATACAAACAACATCCTCTCTCTGTTTGACGTTTGTGTCTTAAGTCTTTTGTTTTTAATGATGTGCCAAAGAAACAAATTCATACAAATGTTTACATTTTATTTTTACCCACGTACACTAGTTAGGTACATACTTAAATTTGTTCTATAACACCCTGTGTTTTTGTAACTAATTTTTTTTGCCAGCCTAAAAGTATACAATGACTTTATAACTAAAATATCTATGTACACATGATTAATGGAATGCTGACGACAAACAAACAATCAACGGCTCTCTGTGATTTGCATTGTTCCCACAAATTATGACTGACATCCTGTAATCAAAAAAATTTTAAATTTTATTAACTAAAGTTGAATATTATTTAAAAAAAAAAACTTACTTTCCGATTTCTCCCAACCAACTTCATTATTTTCCTCTCGATTTTTCTGTACCAACCAATCATACAACGGACGATAGTATTCCAACAGTCCATTAATATTCAATTCCTCTGTATTGAGTATAGACTTAAGGACTTCCTTAAATGTAGCCGAGGAACCCAAGGACATGGCTTTGCTAAAAGGAATAAAAGGGAAAAATTTGAATTTTAAAACTATTATGGTCTCTCATATTATAAAGGAAAAAACCCCTTTACAACGTTACTATCCAGTAGGAAGTATCTACAAGACATCCTCAAGGATGGGTGCATGACCATACTAAATCATTGATGATATTTTGGGGACCGTCTATACAAATCGTCGACAAAATTTTCATACAAATGTCCGCTTTGTCATGCACGACCTGATGAGCGACAATGTCGGTCAAATTTTCGTTGATGCCTTTACAAGCGACCTGTCGCCCACACAATCATGCACGACATGATGGGTGACAATGTCGGTTGAATTGTCGTTGATGACTATATTAGCGACACGACGCCTACACAATCATGCACGACCTGATGGGTGAAAATGTCGGTCAAATTGGTCGTTGACGCCTATGTATGTATATGAATTGTCAATTGGTGCCATTTGAGAAGATGGATTTTTAGCGGTTTTTTAGCTTTTTATTAGTATGACGAATTGTTAATACTTTTGGAAAACTACTGACCAAGAGAGATTTGAAGGATATAAACTTTTAACGGCATTCACATTCAATCGAGATTTCAAACTATAAAACTGCTCGTCCGTTTAATAAACTAAAATTTTTTTACGTCAGATTCCTTTCTTTTTGTTCCCATTATCATAACGACACATTTTTTCCCTTTGATTTTGTTGAATGTGTTTGATGAGTGATTTGACGCGAAGTACATCAATATTTCAAATTTTTCTTCCTTAGATTTAGTTGATTGTGTTTGATGCACAACAACATTAGTATTTTGTCGGTCAGCTTGTCGTCAACCGAGTGTTTTGACGACAAGTACATTCATTTTTAACATTTTGTCTTGAGTACAGCCTTGACGACAAAGTCGTGTATGACGGAACTTCCTACTGGGTATGCTCCTGCAACCATAGTTACACCATTGTTTTAGGGGTTCGGGGCTAACCATCTCCTTATATGCAGTGAGAATGCAACGTCCCATCAAACAGAAGGATGCATTGATGCACAATGAGATATGTGAGTCTCGTATGGTGTATTTACAATTGTAAATAAAGGGGAACACAGTTCCATAACTCGGACATCAAACTCTCAATTTATCAGCGTAAATTTTCGATTTAATCACAGCCATTATGTGGCATCACCGAAGTGGTTCCTTATCCATTCGACCAGGAAGGGTAGGTAGAAAACTACCCTGGGTACTCTAGCAGTCCGCAGTACCATCTTTAGACTCCTTGGTTGCAGGTCCCAAAGGAATATACCCTTGTCACCGCGTTTTACCGTTGCAGAGTCTGCCAGTGATCAACCGGTTGTTCTTTCACTGACGCGGGGACGACACTTACCGAAGGTCCTGCGGAGAGGACCTCTCCTGTGGGGACGAACTTCAGCAATGGGAAACTATTCCCCGAAAAGAAAGTAGGCATTATGAATGGTTATTAAAGGAAGAATTTGATAACAAATTTAAAGAGCGTTGGACCAAAAAGTGAAAAGTATTTAATACTTCAAAAATAAGGATGCAAAACATTTGTTAGACTTAGGGAAAAGTCAGTCAAAAAGTATTTTTATGTATCAGAAAGTACTTTAATTATATCACAAAGTACATTAATTGTACCAAAAAATACATTTATCTTAACACAAAGTACTCTTATTATGTCAAATAGCCTTTCAATGTATCACTTAGTAAATTTTTGCTACTTAAGTTCTTCTGTTGAATACAAAAGTACTTTTGTTTTACCAAAATGTACACTTATGTAGCAAAAACTAGTACGAAAGTTTCAGTCGGAAAACCCGACTTACATATACACTTACCCTCGATAAAACATAACATTTTCTCGTATATTAACATCATTACCCGATTTCTAAGGTAAGCTGAGTGGTACTTTTGTAATTTTATTGTGCCAAAAAGTACTTTTATTGTGCCAGAAAGTACTTATATTGTGCCAAAAGTACTTTTGTTGTACATAAAAGTACTTTTATTGTGTCAATAAGAACCTTTGTTGTACATCAAAGTACTTTTATTGTGCCAGAAAGTACTTTTATTGTACCAAAAAATACTTTTATTGTACCTAACAGTACTTTCATTGGGCCAAAACGAGCTTTTGTGGTACATTTATTGTACCATAAAGTACTTTTATTCCACCAAAAAGTACTTTTATTGTGCCAAAAAGTACTTTCATTGTGCCAGAAATACTTTTGTTGTACCAAAAAGTACTTTTATATTGCCAAAAAGTACTTTTATTGTACCAAAAAGTACTTTTGTTGTGACATAAAAGTACTTTTATTGTGCCAAAAAGAACTTTTGTTGTACTTAAAATAACTTTTATTGTACCAAAAAGTACTTTTATTGTACCATATAGTACTTCTATTCCACCAAAAAGTACTTTTATTGTGCCAAAAAGTACTTTTATTGTACCCAAAAATACTTTTATTTTGCCAAAAAATACTTTTGTTGTACCAAAAAGTACTTTTATAGTGCCAAAAAGTACTATTATAGCGCCAAAGAGTACTTTTATTGTGACATAAAAGTACTTTTATTGTGCCAAAAAGAACTTTTGTTGTACTTAAAATTACTTTCATTTTACCAGAAAGTACTTTGATTGTGCCAGAAAGTAGTTTTATTGTGCCAAAAAGTACTATTGTTGTACAAAAAAGTAACTTTATTGTACATAAAGTACTATTGTTGTACAAAAAAGTTCTTTTATTGTGTCAAAAATACTTTTGTTGTACCAAAAAGTACTTTTATTGTGGCAGAAAGTACTTTTATTGTGTCAAAAAGTAATTTTGTTGCACATAAAAGTACTTTTTTGTGCCTAAAATACATTTGATGTATCAAGAAGTATTTTTATTGTACCAAAACGTAATTTTACTTTTGTTTTTGTGCCACAAAGAAATTTTATTGTGCCAAAAAGTACTTTTATTGTACCTAACAGTACTTTCATTGCCAAAACGAGCTTTTGTTGTACATTAAAGTACTTTTATTGTGCCATTAAGTACTTTTACTGTGCCAAAAAGTATCATTGTTGTAAAAAAAAGGCAACTTTATTGTACATAAAATTACTTTCATTGTGCCAAAAAGTACTTTTATTGTACCAAAAAGTACTTTTATTGTTGTAAAACAAAAAGAATTGTAGTTGAACATAAAAGTTCTTTTATTGTGCCAGAAAGTACTTTTATTGTGACAAAAATTACTTTTGTTGGATATAAGTAGTCTTATTGTGACAAAAAGTATTTTTGTTGTACCAAAGAGTACTTTTATTGTTCCAAAAAGTACTTTTATTATGTCAAAAATACTTTTGTCGTACCAAAAAGTACTTTATTTGGGCCAGATAGTACTTTTATTGTACCAAAAAGTACTTTTATTGTGCCAAAAAGATTTTTTTTGTATTTTTATCGTGCCAAAAAGTACTTTTGTTGTACATAAAAGTACTTTTAATGTGACATAATGTACTTTTGTTGTACCAAAAAGAACTTTTATTGTGCCAAAAAGTATTTTTATTGTGCCAGAAAGTACTTTTTTGTGCCAGAAAGTACTTATATTGCGCCAAAAACTAATTTTGTTGTACATAAAAGTACTTTTATTGTGACAGAAAGATCTTTTGTTGTACATAAAAGTGCTTTTATTATCCTTGAAAGTACTTTTATTGAGCCAATAAGTACTTTTATTGCACATAAAAGTACTTTTATTGTGCCAAAATGTACTTTTGTTGTGCCAAAAAGTTTTTGTATTGTGCTAAAAACTAAGAATGTTGATATTATTTATATCCAATAAGAATTTTGTTTACGTCTCTTCCTATTTAATCAAATACTCACTAAATCTTTTCACCCACTATGCGATGATTTGAGAGATCACATAAATCCAATGGTTTCTCGGGGTCATCTCTCACATATTCGCCGGTTAACGCACAGAAATGTTCCAGCAACTGATACTGTAATACTATGCTTAGTATTTGTGTGGTATATTGATCGTCCACCTCCATCAATAGTTTGGCTGGAGCATCAAAATCTTCATTTGTCCGGGTTACCGGTGGTTCAGCACCCGTATAATCTTCGGTTAGACGCCAATAGGCACAGTTGTCATTAATATTAATAGATTTGTCGATCACATCTAAGCGATAACGTTCCAAAATATAGAAAACAGGAATCAGGAAAATTGTGCGAAGACCCTGTTAGTAAAAGTAAAAGGAAATTTGTAATAACATAAAAACTATTTAAAATCAAAAATTCTGAAAATCATAGGCTTTTTTGATTATTCAACCCACCTACCTGAACATACAACCGATTAATCCTTGCCTCCTGTGACCGATAACTCTCATCCACAATTTGCAGCTTCTCCAAGTATTTAGGCGAAGATACTGCCAACGAAAAAAATTTTCCCAAAGAATCGCTAAAATTCGGTAAAGGTTCTTCCTGATACAAAGTCAAAAGATTCTCGTAGGACTTGTAATAATACACATCGGACAAAGCCTCAAACATATTGAAAAAAGTCTGTTCCGTAGTGAGAGGGCAATAGGAAAAGTTCACATGATAGAGACCATAAAACTTCCAGGCCTTATGCCAACAATGATCATCTTCCAGATCTGCTTTGGGTTGACAGCTCTCGGACCAAAAAGATCTGAAAATAAGAAAGTCGTTAACATTTTCTTAGTTTCATTATAAAGATGCGCATAACTCACTCTTCTAACTGAGGCATACCCAGCGAACGAAAATAGTCTTTGGCATTCCAAAAATTTACTTGGGCATTTGTCAGGCCCCTTTTCAACAGATTCTCGGTAATATTAGGCATTAGTTTCATGTCATATGGTAAATCCATATACCAGCCAGGTTCGCCTAAGCGAAAAGCATTGCCTAGGAAAATTTCCGCCAAATGTTGGGGATAGGGTTTATGGGGCCTAACCAAATCTTCGCCATATTTCTTCCTTAACTGGCCTCTGATATAAGCATGGAATTGCTCGAAGAAAGGTTTCATGACCAACATGAATTTCTTTAACATGTCTGCTATGATATAACTATCATCATCCAAGTCTTTGTACCACAACTCAGAGGGTTTAGAGAAACCTGTTGAAAACAAAATCATAAATAAGAAATTTTTAAAATTTCTTTTCCTTTGTCTAACCATTCAGTTTCGCTGTCTTCCTGTATAAATCCACAAATCTGCGAAAATCTTCACGTGCTGCCACACCCGTCTTTCGCCTCCACTCCAGCCAATAGTATTCAATAGCTGCCACATCTCGTGTGCTATGTAAAATATCTTGCACATCCGGTATTAGCGTTAGATTACACTGCTGATGATCTTCATAGGAGCACAGTTTGGCATTGTGATAAATTTCACTCATATTCGCTGTGACCGCATATAACAATTCCAAATCCTCACATGGCAATACCTCATAGCCCACTTCGGGTATAAGGGCTAACTGACGCTTGAGATCTTTATCTTCTATCGCTATACGCTTGAATTTTTTCACTTTCGTAGCTATAGATCGTATGTAACGCATTATTTCCTTTGTGGCTATCTCAGATTGTAGCATTGCTATTAAATCATTGGGTCCTTTAATTTCATTTTGCCAATTGGCCAAAACTTCATGATTGTATAGAATCGCCAGGCGATGATTGACTTCTTCGAGAAACTTTGAGGCCTCAAGTTCATTTTCTGCAATCGAAGAAAATGAGCAGGCGATCAGTGAGAAGAGCAAGAGGCACCAGGCCAAAAAGTACGTTGGTTTCATTATGGCCGGTTTAATCTGAAGAGAGAAGAGAATAATGTTATGTCATTACAAGTTAGGAGAGAGCAATTTATCGCAAGGTTACAATTTTAACATATATGGGAACACTTTTAAAATTATGATAAAATATTTCAAAATTCCAAAAACAAAAAAATATTAAAAAAAATTAATAATATGGAACAAATATTTGTGCGTCAGTGTAATGCAGTTAAAATATGATTTGGTACAGTAAAAATACTGTTTGGTATAAAAAAAAAACATTTTAATTAAAATAAATTCCTTTTGGTAGAATAAAATTGCTGTTTGGTACTATAAACGTACTTTCTTGTACTAGAACTGAATTTCTGGTACAATTAAAGACGTTTTTGGTACACTAAATGTAATTTTGGTACATTAAAAGTACTTTCTGGTAAAAATAAATGTACTTTTTGGTACAATAAAAATACTTTTTACAAATGTATGTTTTGGTACAATAAATGTACTTATTGGTTTAATAAAAGTATTTCCTGGTACACTTATTTCTGGTATTTTTAGCTAATTAATAAAAGTACTTTTTGGTTCAATAAATGTACTTTTTGATACAATACACGTAATTTCTGATGTATTGGAGTAATTTATGACACAATAAAAGTACTGTTTGATATAATATAGGTACTTTTTGGTACAATAGAAGTACTTTTCGGTACAATAAAAGTACTTTTTATTATAATATAATTACTTTTTGATACAATAGGTTACTTTCTGATGCATTGAAATAGTACAGTAAAAGTACTTTTTGGTACAATTAAAGTACTTTTTGGTACAACAAATTTACTTTTTGCTACATTAAATGTACTTTTTGCTACATTAAATGTACTTTTAGTACAATAAAAGTACTTTTTTGGTACAATATATGCACTTTTGGTACAATAAAAGTACTTTAAGGTACAATATATGTACTTTTTGGTAAAATTAAAGTACTTTTTGGTGCGTTGAAAGTCCTTATTGCTACATTAAATGTACTTTTGGTGCAATAAAAGTACTTTTTGGTACAATATATGCAATTTTGATACAATTAAAGTACTTTTTGATACAATAAAAGTACTTTTTGCTGTATTAAATGTACTTTTTGCTACATTAAATGTACTTTTGGTGCAATAAAAGTAATTTTTGGTACAATATATGCACTTTTGGTACAATGAAAGTACTTTTAGGTACAATGTATGTACTTTTTTTTCAAATTGAAGTACTTTTTGGTGCATTGAAAGTACTTTTTGGTACAATAAAAAAAACTTTTATGTACAATATATGTACACTTGGCACAATAAAAGAACTTTTTGGCACAATTAATGTACTTTTTGATATAATAAAAGTACTTATCGGTACAATAATGGATTTTTTGGTACAATAAAAGTACTTTTTTGTAATACATAAACACTTTTTGGTACAATAAATGTACTTTTTTGGACAATAAATGACATTTTGGGTAAAATAAAAGAACTTTTTGATATGCACTTTGGTACAATAAAAGTACTTTTAGGAACAATATATGTACTTTTTGGTAAAATTTAAGTACTTTTTGCTGCATTGAAAGTACTTTTTGCTACATCAAAAGTACTTTTTAGTGCAATAAAAGTACTTTTTGGTACAATATATGCAGTTTTGGTACAATAAAAGTACTTTTTGCTACATTAAATGTACTTTTGGTACAATAAAAGAACTTTTAGGTACAATATATGTACACTTGGCACAATAAAAGAACTTTTTGGCACAATTAATGTACTTTTTGATATAATAAAAGTACTTATCGGTACAATAATGGATTTTTTGGTACAATAAAAGTACTTTTTTGTAATACATAAACACTTTTTGGTACAATAAATGTACTTTTTTGGACAATAAATGACATTTTGGGTAAAATAAAAGTACTTTTTGGTACAACAAAGTAATTTCTTGTACAATAAAAGTACTTTTTCGTAAAACATAAATACTTTTTGGTACAACATATGTACGTTTTCGTACAATAAATGTACTTTTTAGTCTAATAAAAATATTTCTTGGTATTTGTTGCTACAGTAAAAGTACTTTGCGGTACAATAAAAGCACTTTTTAGTATAATATAATTACTTTTTGGTACAATACTTTTTGGTACAATACTACTTTGGTACAATGTACTTTCTGGTGTATTGAAATTGTACAATAAAAGTACTTTTTGTTACGATAAATGTACTTTTGGTATGATAAAAGTACTTTTTGGTACAATAAATTACCTATTTGGTAAAATAAAAGTGCTTCTTGGTACAATAAAGTAATTTATGGTAAAATAAAAGTACTTTTTGGTATAACAAAAGTATTTTCCGCTACAAAAAGAAGTACTTTTTAGTATAATATAATTACTATTACAACAAAATTGTACTTTTTGGTATAATAAAATTATTTTCTGTGAAAATGAAAGTACATATATTAACTTTTTGGTAAAATAAAACAACTCTTAGGTATAAAAAAGAGTACTTTTTGGTAATATAAATGTATTGCTTGATACAGAAAAATATACTTTTTGGAACAATACAATTTACTTTTTGTACATTGAAAGTTTTAGGACCATAAAAGTACTTTATGGCACATTGAAAGAGATTTTTGGTACCAGAAAAAGTACTTTCTTGTGCAATAGAAGTACTTTGTGGAACAAAAAATTAAGTTTTAAGAATTGAATTGTACTTTTTGATACAATAAATATACTTTCTGGTATATTGAAAGTACATTGTGTTATAAAAATTTATTTGTGAGTACAATAAAAGTACCTTTTTTGGTACAATACAATAACTCTTTGGGTGAAATAAAAGTACTTTTTGGTGCAGTAAAAATACTTTTTAATACAATAAAAATACTTTTTGATATAATAGAATAAATTTTTGAAACCATAACAGTACTTTTGATGAGTAAATGTGAATGTAAAAGTAAATGTTGGTATAAAAAAGTTCAATAATGGTACATTTTTGTACAATATAAGTACTTATACAAAAAAAGTAATTTTTTCAATATTAAATATACTTTATTGTATAACAAAAGTAATTGCCGTTATAATAAAAAAAATTCTTGTTGATACAAAAAAAGTTCTGGTTGGTACAATTAAATTAGTTATTGGTACAGGATTCTAAAAAATTCGACTATATTTTGAAAACCATATTATTGTGTTAATATTTGGTAATAGTTTGTTAAGAAAATTATGATGGCAGCACAATAAATTTATTCTATATTTTCGAAAAAATTTCTTAAGCTGAAAAAAAATTCAGCTAAAAATATTAATTTTTACTAAAAGTTTGTCAAGAAAATTATTTTCAGCATTTTGGACGAGATTACTTTAGCTGAAAAAATTTTAAAACGGTCACAAATGAATAGAATTTCAATAAAATTCGACCAATTTGTTAAAAATCTTATATTTTGTACTAATTTGTATTAATAGTTCGTCAAGCCGAAAATAAAATCTAATACCTCCTCAATCATTTTGAAAAATTCGACCAGATTTTATTTTTTCAGAAATCATATTCTTGTTATTAATTTTCACTAATATTTTGTCCAAAAAATTATGATGGCAGTACTTTAAATATATTCTGCTATTGCGACAAATCAATAGAATTTCTAAAAAATTCGACCAGATTTTATTTTTTGAAAATAATATTCTTGTTAGTAAGTTTTAAGCTGAACAAAATCAATAGAATTTCTAAAAAATTCGACCAGTTTTAATTTTTTGAAAAATAATATTCTTGTAAGTAATTTTCACTAATAGTTTGGCAAGAAAATCAAGTTGGCACCACTATAAATTTATTCTGCATTTTCGACGAAATTTTTTTTTAATAGGTAAAGAACTGAAAGTTTTTGAAGCTTATAAAACCGATATCCCTTAAATTTTTATATCATTTTATTTTAACAGTAAAGTGTGGCACAATATAGCACCATTCATCAAGTTTCGAAATTTCGACGAGTTTTCATAAGTTCAAAAAAAGTAATTTTTACACAATCTGAAAATTAAAAAATCCAACATTATCAAATAAATCACAATTTTAAAATCAAATTTTTAATTTTCGACAAGTCGAGTTAATTATTACCAAAAATTTATTTTATACAGTTTTTTAAACACTTTTCTTATAAATATGACCTGTTTAGCAGATCCCATGCAGCGCTAATCAAAAAATGTTTCACTAATTCGATTTTCCAAAATTTCGACCAGTTTATTTTTGAATATAGTGATTTATTTTCTATTTAATTTATCACAATTTTGAATTTCAAAAATTTCGACCAGTTTAATTTCCAAAAAATTATTTATTTTATTTATTCAATTCGCGATTTTGCTAGTTTTCAGCGTTCGAAATTTCGTCGTCTCATTTCAATTACTTACAATTTTAAATAAAAATGTCGACCAGTTCTGTTTTTGAATATTAACATTTACTTGAAATAAAAAATTAGTTTAGTAATTCGATTTGAATACAAATATATATTATTGAAGTCTATTTATGATATTTTAACGATTCATATGTGTTGTAAAAATATTAAAACTTTAATATATGTAAATCATAGACCTTTTTCGTTTAACATGTAAATTTATTTTACATTTCAAATGGGTTTAAACATTTAAAATGTATACTTATGAATGACCTTGTCAGAGTTACTTGGTGTACCGCTCTGTTACTGTAGGTGACATATGCTAAGAGGTGAATGTAACCTAATATGTTTTGCATTTCAGATTTCAAGTTACAAATGACAAATTTGAATATTCGACAAAAAAAGTAAATATTAATAGCAAATTAGTAAACATATGCCCCATAGCATTTGAAAATGAATTTAGGTAAATAAAGGGTTCACAGTACCTTCAACAACCATTAATATTAATTGTTTTATACAGTTCATAGTTTTGAATTTATCAACAAAATAATATTGTGCCCAAAAAATATTTACCTAGCAGTATTTTTTTTTTTTTTTAAATAAAATAAACTATGAAAAATGGATAGTGAAAAGTGTTTACTTTTATTGTTCCAACTTAAAGCCATAAAAAAAAACTTAATTTCCCTTTGCACCCCATGAATGAGGTATGGGATAGCTTCTCGCGTTGTTGTGAATTAACACGCTTTCTATTTTTAGATTCACAACTAACGGCACCTACTTGTTTATCGACGAATGCGAACGTCACTGTTTGAGAAGCTCTTACTAGACACGACGATTGAATCGACGCTTAATACTGCGAAGTTGCTGTCAACAACATTCGAGGGGAGCCGACAATGAAAGAAATTTTTTTTTTTTTTTAAATGACTGGAGCTAGTTTTGAACCTGCGATCCCCGCATGGTAGTCGAGTGTTCTAACCACTATGCTACGACCGGTCCCCAGATAATAGTATAATATTATTTTGTAGGCATATCGTAATACTCCTCTCTTACTAACCATAAACTGCACATTCTATACTATTAATGGGCCTCAGTGTTAGACTTTTTAAATGCTGCAGAAACATTGGTAAGTTATTATTAACTTGTTGGTGATAACTTTCAATGTAGTACAATTAATGCACTATAGGTGGCGTAATAGTAAATTGGGAATAGATACGGAGTAGATAACATAATAACACTGAGGCTGATTAATCTACTCCGTATCTATTCCCAATTTACTATCACGCCACCTATAGTGCATTAAATGTACTACATTGAATATTACAACCAACAAGTAAGCAATAACTTGCCCAAGTCTCTATCGCAAACTTATACACTTAATAAACGTCTATATGCAACAATTACACTGAGGCCCCTTAATTTGCATTTTAAAAAATTGTACATATTTCCCATAACTCACAAAAATCTATGTCATACATACTACATATTTTTTTCGCATACTAGTAACAACGGAAATCCTTTTGACTAGTTTTACACAATCACTTATTTATGGTGCACCAACAAACCCTTACTTAAAAAAAACAGCACCACAACAAATTAAATACACTTGTACTCCATACGACAGCATATAGTCTTACGAACACAGTGCGTAGTAACACTTGATAGATAACCAACAGATTAACTGCTAAAAAACATAAAACAACTTGTTAACACATATTAAACCATGAAAATAGCAACAGTAGTAGATTCATTAATTAAATACTCACTGTGTGTTAACAATTACTAACAAACACACATACCAACATACTTACATACTCACCTACATTGTTTTGTATGTAAGACATAATATTAGTTCATATCCATAATTTACAATCGGTACAAAGTTTGCCATCATTAACACCAATTTTCGAGAAAAAAAAACACAAACTACATCATCTACTATTTAAGGCTTAATTTGTAAACCAACACCATAACACCAACAACAAAAAAATACACTTTAACTCATCTGGTTGTATCACTTAAACATTATAGATTTTCTTTGCCCTCTGCAAACTTTTACAATGCACCTTTACTAAAACCATTTTCACTTTCATCGCTTAGAAGCCAATATAAGAAAAAAGTGAAACATTATCAGCTTAACATAACATAATCACAACTTGTACCGTGGCTAATGTTAGGCTTTAACGGCTACTTGACTTTCTAGGTCAATTAGATACTCGTAAACGTAACTGACCGACCGTTTGGCTCTACACTCTACAATGCACTAGAGTTCTCCCACGGCGTCTTCTACTGGTACTACTCCGACTTTTTCGACTTGTTGTAAAAGTTTATTGCGTCAAATTTCAATTACCTCTTCTTTGAAGCGTTTCTAAACCACGACTAAAGTGTAGATAAAACCACTAGAGCAACGGCTGCCACACAGGTGCGCAGGCGCAAAACCAAACATTAGAGATGTCAGGGCACGACTGCGGACGACTTCCACTTTGTTGCTAAAATGCACTTACTTACTCTTGTAGTATAATAAACTGAGTCAGTGTTAGTGTTTGCTGTAAAACATCTCTCTGACTAAAGCCGGCTTTTTGCTGGCGCCAAACAATGGAACGACTAGCAGATGTTAAGCGCTCATGCGCGCCATCGCTGCTATTTGAAGCGGGGCTCAAAGCTGTTAAGTTGTTGTTTTTTTTTTTTGCTGGTATATGTTAGAGTTGAGGAATGTTAAGACTGACGCAGAGTATGTCGTTCAGCAATCGAGTCGCTCTGAAATCGCTTTGCCTATATGCACTATTTCTGCTGGTACATAGGGAGCAATGGAATTAGGGAGCGACAAACTTGTCGCGACAGAAAAAAGAAGGCATAATAAAAGTTATTGTAAACCGAAATTTGCATTAAAAAAACTTAATTTCCCTTTAAACCCCATGGTTGAGGTATAGCATAGCTTATCTCGTTGTTGTGAATTAACACGCTTTCACAATTAACGGCACCTACTTGTTTATCGACGAATGCGAACGTCACTGTTTGAGAAGCTTTTACTAGACATGCCGATTGACTCGACACTTATACTGCGAAGTTGCTGTCGACAACATCAAGGGAGGCCGGCAATCAAATAATTTTTTTTTTAGATGACTGGAGCCAGGTTTTGAACCTGTGATCTCCCGCATGTTTGTCTCGTCTTTTAACCATCATTTCACGGCCGGTCCCCGAAATTTTCGATAAGTGTACTTAAAAAAGGAAGGTATGATGCAATCCAAGAAATTATTATTACAATCATAGTAATTTTTTGTACATTTATTTTTATTGGAAACAATAAAGGTACTTTTTGGTGCATAAAAAGAACTTGGTGCAAAAAAAGTAATTTTTGGTAGAAAAAAAGTACGTTTTACTGCATTAAATGTACATGTTGGTACAAAAGAAGTCCTTTTTGATACATTTAATGTACTTGTTGGTACATTAAAAGTACTATTTGGTACATTTAATGTACTTTTTGGTACAATAGAAATACTTTTTGGTACAACAAAAGTATTTAGTTGTTACATATAAAGTACGTTTTGGTACAATAAAAAAAAGTACTTTTTTGTTATAATAATAAATCAAATTTTTTGATATATTCAAAGTACTTTTGAGTACTATTGATGTAATTATTGGTCCAACAAGAGAAGTTTTTGGTCCAAAAAAAAGTGCTTTTTCGTACAATAAAAGTTATTTTGGAACGACAAAAGTACTTTTTTGTAAATGAAGTGTATTTTTTGATACAATAAAAGTTATATAGGTACGACAAAAGTACTTTTTGGTACATTAAATGTATTTTTGGGTACAGTAGAAGTAAATTTTGATACAGTAAAAGTACATTTTGGTACAATAGAAACAACTGTTAGTACTAAAGTTGTTTTATTATTTGCTATCCTATTATCGGTTTGGTACATTCAAAGTAGTTCCTGGTACATTAAAAGTACCTCTTGTACAATAGAAATACTTTTTGGTATAACAAAAATATTTATTTGTTACATATAATATACTTTTTAGTACAATAGAAGTCATTTCTGTACTAAAGTAATTTTTGTTATAAAAAAATCTAAGTTTTTGGCACATTAAAAGTACTTTTTGGGACAATTAATGTAATTTTTGGCACTAAAGTACTATTTTCTATCAATCAAAGTACACAAAAGTACTTTTTGGTACAATAAAACTACATTTTAAAGTATTTTTTTGTTGTTAAAAATGAAGTACTTTTTGGTACAATAGAAGTAACTTTTGGTACTAAAATACGTTTTGTTTATAAAAAAAAATTAAATTTTTTGGTGTATTAAAAGTAGTTTTTGGTACCATTGATGTAATTATTAGTCCAACTAGATAACTTTTGGGTCCAAAAAAGACATTTTCGAACTTTTGGTACTAAAGTACTTTTTTCTATCAAGCAAAGTACACCAAAAGTACTTTTTGGTACAATAAAAGTAATTTCTGGTACAGTAAAAGTACTTTGAAAGTATATTTTTGTTACATATAAAGTAACTTTTGGTACTAAAGTACTTTTTGTTATAATAAATCTAATTTTGTTGGTACTTTTAATGTACATTTTGGTAATATTGATGTGATTATTGGTCCAACAAGAAAACTTGTTGGTCCAAAAAAAGTACTTTTTTTAAATAAAAGTTATTTTGGTACGACAAAAGTACTTTTTGGTACATTTAATGTATTTTTTAGTACAGAAGAAATAAATTTTGGTACAATAAATGTACATCTTGTACTTTTTGGTGCAGCCATTTTTGGGAATAAAGTACTTTTTTCTATTATTTTCTCTTCTAATATTATTTTGGTACATTTAAAGTATTATTCTGTACAATAAAAATGCCTCTTGGTATTTGCAACAAAACTAATTTTTTGGTTACAACAACAGTACTTTTTGGTATATTAAATCTACTTGTTGGTACAGTTTTTGGAACAAGAAAAGTACTTTTTTGTACAATATAAGTAATTTTTGTCCATTAAAAGTACTTTTTGGTATAACGAAATTACTTTTCGATAAAATAAAATAATTTTTTGGTACAAAAGTACATTTTGGTACAGTAAAAGTACTTTTGATACAAAAGTACATCTTAGGAAAATAAAAGCACTTTTGATACAAAAGTACCCTTTAGTGCAATAAAATTATTTTGTGGTACCTTAAAAGTGTTACTTTGTACATTAGAGATATATATTTACAAGAAATACAACTTTTCGGTAAAATTAAGGTACTTTTTGGTTCAATAGATGTAATTTTTGGTACTAAAGTACTTTTTGAATAAATAAATAAATTTTTTGGTACATTAAAAGTACTTTTTGGTAATAGAACAATAGAAGTAATTCTGCTATGAATGTACTTTTTGGTACAATAAAAGTAAATTTTGGTATAAAAATAGTACTTTTTGATATAATAGAATTAATTTTTGTTACAGTGAAAGTACTATAGAAATAAAGTGGGATTTGGTACAAATAATAGAACTTTTTCGGTAAAATAATAGTACTTTTTGGTACAATAGACGTAATTTTTAGTACCTAAGTACTTTTTAAAGTAATTTTAATTAGTTTAATTTTGGTGCATAAAAAGTACTTTTTGGTACAATAAAAGTACTTTTTGGTTCAATAAAATTAATTTTGCTATTAAAGTACTTTTTGGTAAGTTAAAAGTGCTTTTTGGTAGAACTAAAGTCCTTTTTAGTACAATTGAAGTAATTTTACTATTAAAGTACATTTCTGGTATGTTAAAAGTACTTTTTGGTACAAAAGAAGTAATTTTTTTATTAAAGTACTTTTTTGGTAAGTTAAAAATACTTTTTGGTAGAACTAAAGTCCTTTTTGGTACAATTGAAGTAATTTTACTATTAAAGTACATTTCTGGTATGTTAAAAGTACTTTTTGGTACAATAGAAATAATTTTGCTATTAAAGTACTTTTTGGGTAAGTTAAAATTACTTTTTGGTAGAACTAAAGTACTTTTTGGTACAATTGAAATAATTTTACTATTAAAGTACATTTCTGGTACGTTAAAAGTACTTTTTGGTACAACAGAAGAAATTTTTAGTTCTTTAGAAGTAAATTTGGTACATTAAAAGTACTTTTTGGTATCGTAAATGTTCATTTTTGTATGATAAAATTACCTTCTGACAAGTACAGAGTAATTTTTAATACATTAAAAGTACTACTTGGTACATTTAAAGTACTTTTTGTGTACAATAAAAGTACTTTCTGGGACCGGCCGTGGCATAGTGGTTAGAACACACGACTACCATGCGGGAGATCGCAGGTTCAAACCTGGTTCCAGTCATCTTAAAAAAGAAAAAAAATAAATAAAATTTTCTTTCATTGTCGGCTCCCCTCAAATGTTGTTGACAGCAACCTCGTAGTATTAAGCGTCGATTCAATCGTCGTGTCTAGTAAGAGCTTCTCAAAACAAAAGTACTTTCTGATGCATTAAAAGCCATTTTATTACAAAATACGAAATTTTTGGTACAACAAAATACATTTTTGTACATTTAAAGTACATTTTGTTGCATCAAAAGTATTTTCTGGTACAGTGAAGTAAAATTACTTTTTGCTGCAATTTAAGTAAATTGTGCCACATAAAAGTACTTTTTGGCTAACTGAAAGTACTTTTTTGTTCAACAGATGACATAAAAGAACTTTTTGGTAAGTAAGTAATTTCTTGTTTTGTACATTAATCTTACTTTTTGCTATAATAAAATAATTAACTGCTGCTCTTGTGTGGAAGTGTGATGATTTCTTGATTATTATTTGACCCAACACTTTCAACCTTTAGATACCAATCACATTTTTGAATAACAACAAATTATTTGTTTTACATTTAATACTGTTTTATTATTACAATAATTTAACAAAATATAAGAACTTAAGAAAAAAAAACTGTACGAAAATTTTTAAAAGTAACCACCATAGCTATAGACTTATGCCGAAACGCATTCTGTAAAGAACAAACAAGAAGAAAATCAGTTAATACCAATGCTATCGTTAATTGCACTCTATTAACTTACTGTCCGATTTAGTCCAACCGATATGAACATTATTCTTGATATTCTCAGCCTCCAACCAGACACGCAAAGGTTCGAAATACTCAGCGATAGCCTTGCCGGTCATGGTACGTTCACCGTTGAAAGCTTCCAATGCATCGGGCCAGGGTTTGGAGGCGCCCAAGGACAACATTTTTCTAAAAAAGTTAAAAAATTACACCAATAAACATTTCGATTTTATTACGTATGTTGCATTGCACAACTTACTGGAAAGCTTCACCAGCTGGCAAACTGCCATATATGTCACAGTTGTCCAAAGGCAATTCAGGATTGTTGGGATCATATTGACCAGCCTTAATGCAAGCCGACTTGTAGAATTGGAATTGAATGATGAAAGAGACCAAATATCTCAAATATTCAACATCAGCGGACACATGATATTTGGCGGGAGCATCAAAGTCCTTTTCGGTACGTACAGTGGGTGGTTCAATGCCCGAGTATTCTTCGCGCAACTTCCAGAAAGCACAATTCCATTCGGATTTGTCTACTTGACCGCGGAACAAGGCCCAACGATATTTGTCCATGGTGAAGGCAAAGGGAAGGAAGACGATTTTATCCAGAGCCTAGAGGAAAGGAAAGACGAAAACAAAATGAATTGATGACTAGTTAAGGACATAACGAATAGACAACATTGATAGATATTGCTAACAGTTTGGGTCGGACTTGTGGTGACATCAAACTACATACAAAACATACAAAAATTGTTCCATCATTTATCATTGTAGACCAGAGATAATAGCTTCTTAAATTATGTCCCATTCCCCCGGATATTCTCATGTTTTACTTACAGTCAAGAACAATTGATTGATGCGAGCTTCATCATCACGAACATAGTTCTTCAAGAGGCCAACACGTTCCAAATGTTTGGGTGTAGAGACCGACAAAGACAAGACATCACCGACAGCCTCATGGAAACCGGGATTGGCACCGGTACGATAAACGAAAGGTTGATGTTGATATTGCAAGAAGTATTGGATGTGACCCAACTCATGGTGGACGGTAAAGAATTGCTCCTGGGTGACACGGGTGCATTGCTTAATACGAACATCATCGATCAAATAGAAATCCCAGGCGGAGGCGTGGCAAACTAAATCGCGACCATCATCGGGCTTAACCAAGATACTCTTATCCCAGAAGTCCCTGGAAGAGAAAACGAATTAAGTTATATTACATTCTAATATAATCATATGTAAAACTAAGATCGAACTCAGTCATATACGAGTACTAGAGATTGAGTTCAAATTGGTCTTGTGTTGGATATCCAAAGATATAGTTCGAACTAGAACTAGAGCATGTTTAACGAATATTTTACATTTTAGAAAGAAACATTATTACTTTTTCAATTATACTTTTCAGTACAATAAAAGTACTTTTTGGTACTTCTAAAATACTTTTTGGTAAAGTTTAATAACTTTTTGGTGCAATAAAAAAAATTATTTTTTGTACATTTAGAGTACGATTTTATATTTTTCGGTACAATGAAAGTTCTTTTTAGTACAATTTATTGTACTTTTTGGTACAATGAAAGTACCTTTTCGTACAAAAAAAGTACTTTTTGATACAAAGTACAAAAAGTACAGTAAAATGACTTTTAAGTACAATAAATTGTACCTTATGGTACATTAAAAGTACTTTCTGGTACAAAAAAAGTGCTTTTTAAATTAAAAATTTTACTTTTTGGTACACAAAAATTAATGCTTAGTACAATTTAAGTACTTTTTGGTAAAGTACAATTACTTTTTGGGACACAAAAATAATCATTTGAACATTTAAAGTACGTTTTGAAACGGCAGAATAATATTTAGTACAATTTAAGTACTTTTTGATACTATTAAAGTATATTTTGCTAAAGTACAATTACTTTTTGGTGCAATAAAAAATCATTTTTTTGTAAATTTTTCGGTACAATGAAAGTACTTTTAGTACATTTAATTGTACTTTTTGGTACGATGAAAATACTTTTTAGTACATTTAATTGTAGTTTTTGGTACAACGAAAGTCAATTTTGGAAAAAAAAGTACTTTTTGATACAAACTACAAAAAATTCTACTTTTTGGTACAATAAATTGTACTTTTAGGTGCATAAAAAGTACTTTCTGATACAAAAAAGTACATTTTTCAATTTAAATTTCACTTTTGTGATAGAACTTTAAGTACAAAAAATTTGTGGTACATTGGAAGTACTTTCTGGTACAAAAAGTACTTTTTTAATTTAAATTTTACATTTTGGTACAATAAAATTAATGTTTAGAGTTTGTAGTTTATGGTACATTAAAAGTACTTTCTGATACAAAAAAGTACTTTTTAAATGTAAGCGTACTTTTAAGTACAAACAATTTATGTTTAATACAATTAAAGTACTTTTTGGTACTATTAAAGTAAAGTAAAGTACAATAAATTCCTGGTGCAAAAAAATAATTTTTTGTATATTTAAAGGTACAATAAATTTTACTCTTTGATACATTAAAAGTACTTGCTGGTACAAAAAAAAGTACTTTTTATACCATCACCCGTAGGGATGAAGGTATATATCATTTGATACGACCCAAAAGTGTAACACATAGAAGGAGTCACTTTAGACCCTAGGTTTCTTTGAACCAAATTCGATTCATGACTTTTTAAGTCGTTTGAGCCATGTCCGTCCGCCCACTTTAGAAATCGAGTAATAATATCAATACACCCTAGGGGATCGTCCCCAAATTCTGTTTTTAGTAAAGCTATAACAGGATAAAGTTTTGGAAAAAATTTTGAAAGCCTAGCCACGCCCCTTCTGGTACCTCCCATACAAATCTACCTTTCCGCCCACTATAGAGATGGAGAAACAATATCAATAAATTAAACGTGATCGTACCCAAATTCTATTTTGAGTAAAGCTATAACAAGATAAAGTTTTAGAGAAAAAAATTGGAAGTCTATTCACGCCCCATCTGGTACCTCCCATACACATCTGGTACCGCCCACTTTAGAAATCGATTAATATTATTAAAAGACCTAACGCGATCGTGCCCAAATTCTGTATTTGGTAAAGTTTAAGCAGGATAAAGTTTTGGAGAAAAAATCTGGAAGTCTAGACACGCCCCTTCTGGTACCTCCCATACAAATGTACCACTCCGCCCACTTTAGAAATAGGGTAATAATATCAATACACTCAACACGATCGTGCCCAAATTCTGTATTTTGTTATATTATAACAGGACACAGTTTTGGAGAAAAAATTGGAAGTCTAGACACGCCCCTTATGGTACCTCCCATACAAATGTACCTTTCCGCCCACTTTTGGGATGTAGTAATAATATCAGTACACCCATCGCAATCGTGCGCAAATTCTGTATTTAGTAAAGCTATAACAGGATAAAGTTATGGAGAATAAATCTGGAGCCTAAACACACCCCTTCACGTACCTCCCATATAAATGTACCACTCCGCCCAATTTCGAAATCGAGTAATAATATCAATAAAATAGAAAATTATTTGTTTTACTGAGGGTAAGGGTAAATGTAAGTCGGGTTGCCCGACTGAAACTTTCTAACTGGTTTTAATTACAAATCGATTATTTTCAATAACTCAAGACTTAAACAATATATTATATTGGGTGATGGTATTTATCAGTCAGTTTAACTGACTGAAATTTCTGTACTGGTTTAATTTAAATTTTACTTTTTGGTACAAAAAAATTAATGTTTAGTAAAATTAAGTACTTTTTGGTACTATTAATGTACATTCCGGTAAAGAACAAATATTTTTTGGTGCACAAAAAAACAATACTTTTTTGTACATTTAAAGTACGTTTTGATACGACAGAAGAACTTCTAGCTACAATAAAAGTACAATGAAAGTACTTTTTAGCACAATTAATTGTACTTTTTGGAACAATGAAATTGCATTTTGGTACATGGTAAATTATACTTTTTTGTACAATAAATTGTACTTTGTGGTACATTAAAAGTACTTTCTGGTACAAAAAAAAGTACTTTTTTAATTTAAATTTTACTTTTTGGTACAAACAAATATTAATGTTTAGTAGAATTGCAACAGTAAAAGAATTTTTCGGTACAATAAAAGTACTTTTTAGTACATTTAATTGTACATTTCGGTACAATGATAGTAAATTTTGAACAATGAAAGTACTTTTTGGTACAAAGTACAATAAGTTATAATTTTTGGTAAAAAAAATTACCTTTTGGTACAATAAATTGTACTTTGTAGTACAATAAAAGCACTTTTGGAAAAAGAATACTTTTCCAATTTAAATTGTACTTTTTTGCAATAAATTTTAAAGTAAAAGTATTGAAGTACTTTTTGGTAAAGTGCAATTACTTTTTGCTAAAAAAAGTTAATTTTTAGTACAATTAAAGTAATTTTTGCCACATTAAAAGTTCTTTCTGCTACAATAAAAGTACTTTTTGGTACAATGAAAGGTCTTTAAAGTACAATGAATTATACATTTTAGAACAATAAAGTGTACATTTCGGTACAATAAAAGTGATTTATTGTACAATAAATTTTGTTTTTGGTACAATAAATTGTACTTTTTTGTACAAAAATGTGCAAAAATTACATAAAGTACCGAAAAGTACATCTTATGCAAAAAGTACATTTAAAGTACCAGAAATGAACTTTGTATCAGAAAGAACTTTTTTGTGCCAAAAAGTACTTTTTTTTGTAATAAAAACTAAAATTTTTTGTACTAAAAACTAGAACAAGTACATTGTTTGTAATAAAAAGTCCAATTTATTTTGGTACACTTAATAAATAGAAGTAATTCTATTAGACCTATTTGCACAAAAATAGTACTTTTTGGTACAATAAAAGTATTTTCAAGTACAATAAAAGTATTTTCAAGTACAATAAAAGTACTTTAAGTAAAATAACATTTAAGTATAATTAAAGTACTTTTGAGTAAAATAAAAGTTATTTGAAGACAATAAAATTGTACCTTTTTACAATAAAATTACTTTTTGGTACAATAAATTTTACGTTTCGGTAAAAAAAAGTACTTTTATTGTACGAGAAAGAAATTGTATTGTGACAGAAAGTACATTCAATAAATTGTACTTTTCTGTACAAAAATTTTTACCAAAAAGAACAATTTATAGTTCAAAAGTACTTTAATTGTACCAAAATGTACTTTTATTGTACCAAAAAGTACTTTAATTGTACCAGAAACAAATGTTATTGTGGCAAAAAGTTCTTTCTCTGTATCAAAAAAAGAAAAAGTGAACGGGTCCGATTCGAACTAGTTCATAACGGCTGCCCACACCAAATGTGTTCGCTATGGTTCTAAAACTATTAACTAAGTATACCCCTCTGTATATTAAAGCCCCCTCCGTTTCCCACCCCACTTACTGTGGCAATTTGGTCAGACCCATGGACTGGAAGAAATCATCGCCCATTTGGAACATTTTCAAGGGAGTATAACCCTGAGCTACCATCTCATCGCTGACATCGACCAAAGGTTTGTTGGGGAAGGGTGAAACGATATCGGCAATGCTGGACCATTGTTGAGCCCACATGTTACCCAACAAATGCATGGGCAAGGGACCGGTTTCGGAGACCACAGAATCACCATAGAACTGACGCAAACGATGACGGACATAACCATGGATTTGTTGGTACAAAGGTTTAATATCATCAAAGATGGCCTCTAGTTGGTCCTCAAAGCTAGGATCCTCGTATTCGTCCAACCAAGATTCGGCACCAGAAGTGAAGTCTGAAATGGAGGGGCAACAACAAAAGATATTGTTATAGAATAGTAACAAAAGTTAAGGTCACAAGGCAATTGTGGGTTCTACATAAAAGAGAAGCAAATTTAAAACATGTTTCCTTTAGCATTATATGAATGGGAGCCACGGTTGATCTTTAAAAGAAGAAGAGAGAAAAACTCTTTATTATGAAATCATTGTTATTAATTCTTTCTCTCTCTTAAAAATATTAACAATATCGTGATTTATTAATTAACATATCTCTCCCTTTCTCTCTCTCTCTCCCTATATCTGCCTATTTCACCCTCTCTGTCTCTCTACTTACTATTCAATTTAGCTGCCTCGCCATTCAATTCAATATAACGTTCAAATGATTTTCTCGTTGGTGTTCCAGCCTTATCATAGAACTGAGTCCAATAGTGTTTCAATTCGGCGGGATCACGACTCTTGCTTATCACTTCATCGATTTCGGGTTCCAAGGACAAATCACATTTCGTCTCATCCTTATAGTCACAAACGCGCACTTTGGCAAAATTCGATTCCATCGAGGACAGAACCTCCAAGAGTTCAGCATATTCCTTAGCGGGCAAAGCAGAATAACCAGTCTTGGACAAAGATTTGAACTGACGTTTTGTATCTTCATTGGAGTATGAGCGCCAATTGAATTTGGCAATATCCTTGGCAACTTCTTTCAAGAATTTGGCATTCTCAGCTGAAATCTCATTACGTTTGCGTTCATTCTCATCGGTAATGTTGGAGGCATACACCCAAGAGGCTTCAGTTTCGACATTGGTATGCTTGGCCAGTTCCTTGTTGATGTTTTGCAAGTATTCGGCAGCGGCGATTTCTTCTTTGACGGCACAGTGGCAAAGCTGTGGAAGGAGAGGAGGTAAGAGGAAGAAGATATTAGATGACATTTAATTTAGGGCAAATATCTTTGCAAAACTTACCGCCAAACCGGCCAATAATGTGGCTAACAACAATTTCATGGTGTTAACAGGCAGAATATCTGGAAATGGGAGAAAGAGAAATTATTTTTAAAATTTAAATTTAAAATCGCTTCAAAAAGTCGTAAATAAATAAATACAAATGTTTTGTTTGTGAAATAAAAGTATTCCCAACAGTTTCAAAAAAAAATCATAAGACATAAAATACGAGAACATAGCTAAGTCTTAAGGCATTAATATAATGTTTTACAGAAAAGTTACAAAATATTCTCTTCATAGCTTGGGGAGTAGGTTAAGGTTAAGGTTTAGGTTTAGGTTTAGGTTTAGGTTTAGGTTTAGGTTTAGGTTTAGGTTTAGGTTTAGGTTTAGGTTTAGGTTTAGGTTTAGGTTTAGGTTTAGGTTTAGGTTTAGGTTTAGGTTTAGGTTTAGGTTTAGGTTTAGGTTTAGGTTTAGGTTTAGGTTTAGGTTTAGGTTTAGGTTTAGGTTTAGGTTTAGGTTTAGGTTTAGGTTTAGGTTTAGGTTTAGGTTTAGGTTTAGGTTTAGGTTTAGGTTTAGGTTTAGGTTTAGGTTTAGGTTTAGGTTTAGGTTTAGGTTTAGGTTTAGGTTTAGGTTTAGGTTTAGGTTTAGGTTTAGGTTTAGGTTTAGGTTTAGGTTTAGGTTTGGGTTAAGGTAAAAATATTAAAAAAATCATAAGACATAAAATACGAGAACATAGTTAAGTCTTAAGGCATTAATATAAAGTTTTACAGAAAAGTTACAAAATATTCTCTTCATAGTTTGGGGAGTAGGTTAAGGTTTAGGTTTAGGTTTAGGTTTAGGTTTAGGTTTAGGTTTAGGTTTAGGTTTAGGTTTAGGTTTAGGTTTAGGTTTAGGTTTAGGTTTAGGTTTAGGTTTAGGTTTAGGTTTAGGTTTAGGTTTGGGTTAAGGTATTAGGATTAAAAATATTAAAAATATTAAAAATATAAAAAATATTAAAATATATTAAAAATGCGAAAAATATTAATAATATTGAAAATATTAAAAATATTAAAAATATTAAAAATATTAAAAATATTAAAAATATTAAAAATATTAAAAATATTAAAAATATTAAAAATATTAAAAATACTAAAAATATTAAAAATATTAAAAATATTAAAAATATTAAAAATATTAAAAATATTAAAAATATTAAAAATATTAAAAATATTAAAAATATTAAAAATATTAAAAATATTAGAAATATTAAAAATATTAAAAATTTAAAAACTACTTAAAACATTAAAAATACTAAAAACATTAAAAATATTGTAAAGCATTGTAAAATTTTAAAAGTATTAAAAATATTAAAAATACTAAAAATGTGAAAAAAACTAAAAATACTAAAAATATTAAAAAAACATGAAAAATATCAAAATAATTAAATATATTAAAAATATTGAAAATGTTAAATATATTAAAAATATTAAAAATATTAAAAGTATTAAAAATATTAAAAATATTAAAAATATTAAAAATATTAAAAATATTAAAAATATTAAAAATATTAAAAATATTAAAAATATTAAAAATATTAAAAATATTAAAAATATAAAAAATATTAAAAATTTATAAACTACTTAAAATATTAAAAATACTAAAAACATTAAAAATATTGTAAAGTATTGTAAAATTTTAAAAGTATTAAAAATATTAAAAATGTGAAAAAACTAAAAATATTAAAAACATGAAAATTATCAAAATAATTAAAAATATTGAAAATGTTAAATATATTAAAAATATTAAAAATATTAAAAATATTAAAAATATTAAAAATATTAAAAATATTAAAAATATTAAAAATATTAAAAATATTAAAAATATTAAAAATATTAAAAATATTAAAAATATTAAAAATATTAAAAATATTAAAAATATTAAAAATATTAAAAATATTAAAAATATTAAAAATATTAAAAATATTAAAAATTTAAAAACTACTTAAAATGTTAAAAATACTAAAAATATTAAAAATATTGTAAAGTATTGTAAAATTTTAAAAGTATTAAAAATATTAAAAATGTGAAAAAAACTAAAAATACTAAAAATATTAAAAAATATTAAAAACATGAAAAATATCAAAATAATTAAATATATTAAAAATATTGAAAATGTTAAATATATTAAAAATATTAAAAATATTAAAAATATTTAAAATATTAAAAATATTAAAAATATTAAAAATATTAAAAATATTAAAAAATATTCAAAATATTTAAAATATTCAAAATATTTAAAATATTCAAAATATTTAAAATATTCAAAATATTTAATATATTCAAAATATTTAAAATACTAAAAATATTACAAACATTAAAAATATCAAAATTATTAAAAATATTGTAGAGTATTGTAAAATTTTAAAAATATGAAAAATATTAAAACGATTATAAATATTACAAATATTAAAAATATTAAAAACTTACGTTAAAGTGTATCAAATGATACACATCAAATTCGGCTTACGATCAGAAAAGTGTTTTTTTTTTTATTTTATTGTTTAAATAGTGAGTGACACACTGAATTTGACCAAAAATATTTAAACAATAAAATAAAAAAAAAAACACTTTTCTGATCGTAAGCCGAATTTGATGTGTATCATTTGATACACTTTAACGTAAATTTAATATATAAAAACACGATCGACTAAAATTAACAATCAATATTAAAAACATTAAAAATATTAAAAATATTAAAAGTATTGAAAATATTAAAAATATTTAAAATAATTAAAATTTTAAAATATTTAAAATATTAAAAATATTAAAAGATTAAAAATATTAAAAATGTTAATAATATTAAAAATATTAAAAGTATTAAAAATATTGAAAATATTAAAAAATTCCGAAAATATGAAAAATATTAAATATATAAAAAATACGAAAAAAAAAGATTACAAAACTAAATATATTAAAATTAATAATAACTGCAAAACATATTTAGTATACAAAAATACATTAATCCTTTTACAGACTAACTGAGTGAAATAACAATAACTTATTAGTATGCCTACAAATATTGTTTGCATTGCATGCTATTTAAGAATATTTATTGCGAAAAGACCTGATACACCTGTTAAGAACCACCAATATTTGCTAACTGACCAAAACGCTGGTTAACTCATGCAAGCCATGTATTTAATTTTTTTTTATTTGTTAAATTCTTTTTTGTATGACCATATACAGAACTCTGCTAAAATATCAATGCCACAAATGCATACACAAAAAAACTTTAAATTACGTTTTGTGTTTTGAAAAGTAAATAAACAACAGTGTGGAATAAAAAAAAAGCAACGCCAACTTTAGATAGACATAAGAAAACAATTAAACTTAAATACATTTAATTAAATATTACAAGCACGTGTTGTAAACGCAAACTAAGTATCTGAAATAAATAAATTGTTTTACCACAAAATTGTGGAAGGGGAGTCATCATGAGGCAGAAAATATAGCTAATAAAAATAAAATACTTAAAGAAACAAATTCAAAAAAATTAAATCAAAGTCATTGTGTTGAACTCGTTTAATGAACTCCATTTGTCATTGAGTCGTCAATAAACATCGCTCTTAATCACTTTGTGATGTTTTTCAGAATTTCACCAGTCGTATGCAGCATAAACCACTTTTTCTGGTTTTGTGATATATTTCATTCTTTTCTCTTTTAAATCTCTACCACAGACTTTCTTTTTAATCTCATCACCTTTACTTGTTCACGCGATAAGAATGTTCTACTTCGAGTATAATTAGTAAATCAACATTTGCCGCCTATCAGTAGCTGCTGCATGTGATTTACAATCCCATATTTAGTTTATGATCTTTAGTTTCTATATTGAGTTGATGGGAATTTATAGTATTCAATGCGGAAAATCTTATCATTTAACGACATTTAGTATTCTACAATTGTAAATCTTGAATTTCATATGACTTCGTTTTGGAAAGTTACTACAACGACTGCATTGCTTACCACAGTCTTTCTAAAAATCGATGGGATTTTTTTTTGTTCTATGTATTTATGACTCTGTATAGAGGAAACGTATTAGTTCAAAGTTCTATGAAAATAATGCGATAATAGTGAATTTAAATGAAAGTGATGGGACATAGTGTGTGGGGGCACATAGTATAGAGATTAGATGATATGGAATTTCCAATCTATTTCTACGTACACAAGAATTAAATAATGTCACTTACAAATTTGTGTTGTGGACAAATATCAACTTTTATTAAATATGGGAAAAATTATTTTTTTATATTATTTTAGTTGTAATAATGAAGAGGAAATAAACCAAAAATATGAATAGTGTAACAATTTAAAAAAAATAATAAATATTAAGCAAGCAATGTCTAATTTTCCCTTAAAATCTTTACCGTTTAGTCAGAAATTACTATGTCTTTTTTTTAGAAAAATACGTTTTTTTATGTTTGATGTCCTTAGGACTTTCAAAACAAGTTGTTCAGAAATGAGTAAAAGTCTTTTATATCAATATAAAAAAAGCCGACACGGCCATGTCGTCCAGTAAAATTATGAAAATAGGACATACTACCGAAATGGTATAGAAATATCTCATATTTTCATAAAAAATCTAAGATTTTTTAATATGGCAAAAGTTTTTTTTCTCTGGTAAAGTATTAGTAATAAACAACAAAACTTATAAAGAAATACACTAAATTACAAAAATACTCCTTTTTGATAACACAACGACTTCATAGTTTCCTCGATACTCAAACGTCCAAAGGCTTTTTCAGCGACTTCCTATTAAAATTGGCCTCGTATAAGCAGCATTTTATTTTAAATGATGCCTATTATAACACTTTGACACAAAATCTAAATCACCCGAACGTGACTATATAGGTTCGATAGTATTACCGGAGCTGAGTAAAACCCTAGCTCAGTTCGGCTAGATAGGCTACCAATTTTATTTTCTGGCCCCCTAAACATTTTGAAAACCCTTGGTTCGATCGAAAATAAGTGACGTCAGTTTTTGGCCAACAGTTCCTACAGTTTTGAATATAGCGCTTTCGATCCTTAGGCAAAGTTGTAGCAAATAGTCCGCTTAAAAATTAACTATTATAGTATTTCTCAAAAAAATTGGACTTCCCTCGTTCGGATGTTTTTTTTTCACTGTTGCACAGTGTAATCATCTCTTTGATAAGTATCATTGTGTTCATGCACTTATTAATAAGATAATTAATTGCCTGTGTCTATTATTTATAAATACAATTCGGATTTCTTTTTAATTTAATTTAATTTCCTACAATGTGAATTGCCAATGCATGCGGTTTAAGTGGTATATTTTATACATATCAATTAATTTATATTTATTTTATCACATCACTTGAGACATGTGAAAGTTTCTTAGAAAAACGTTAATTTTATGTAATAAAAGTGTTTTTTTAAACAACACAGTACAACACATGATATTGGAACTCAATCATGAGAACTGCACTTGAAAGTAGCCCCAAAAAGAAGAAGTTCTGCGTCATTAGTTTTGTCAAGTTACATGCCATAATAATTTAATATCATTTTAAAGTTAGTAAGTATCGTATAGGGGAATTTGTAATGTTTTAGGCTCTTTTGTTATATTGTTTTATGGTGGCGAATGATTATCATAAGTAATATTCCACTTAAATTATTCGCCACGGAGCACAACAGTTTTATTAAAACTGCTACAATATAAATTCAGTTCAAAATCATTTGATGAATGGAAAAGTGAAACAGTTGCTTAAGTACATTATATGAACAGATTAAAGGAATTGTAATTCTTAATTTTTTTAAATATGTTTCAGCTAAATCAGAATATTGGTTCTCGAGTTATGTCAAACAAAAGAGCGTAAAAACTTGACATATTCCCCTATACGATACTTGCTAGCTTCAAATCGTGGCATGTAACTTGAAAAAACGAATAATGCAGAACTTCTTCTTTTTGGGGCTACTTCCACGTGAAGTTCTCAGAATTGAGTCCCAAAATCACGTAACTTGACAAAACGAATAATGCAGAACTTCTTCTTATTGGGCCTTTTTCCACGTGCAGTTCTCAGAATTAAGTCCCAAATCAATTAGTTGAAAAATGTTGTGCTGTGCAATTAAATATATAAATTAACATATTTATATTAAATTTACATTAAAGTGTATCAAATGATACATCAAATTCGGCTTACGATCAGAAAATTGTTTTTTATTGTTTGATATTTTTGGTCAAATTCAGTATGTCACGTACTAGGATGACGCGTTTCGAACTCCATGACGAGTTCATCTTCAGACCCCTTTGTGACGAACTGATGTACAATATCATATTTATCATAGAAAGTTATGTGTTCAAATTTATTTATTTATTTCTCTTATGCAAAAGACTTAGACTTACAAAAGTCTCTGCTACTTATCGTGATTCTTGCCGCATAAAGGTTTGTTAACACTGCTGCAAATGTACCTCTCAAATCGCTCTTCCCATATTTTAACATATGGCTGATACTGATGCAACAGTATTGAACCAAAAAGTACTTATATTGTATCATATGGTACCTTTATTGTACAAAATAGTTTTATTGTACCAAAAAGTGTTTTTGTACCGAAAAGTACTTTTATTTAATGAAAAAGTTATTTTTATTTATAAGTCACCTTTATTGCACAAATATTAGTTTTATTCTAACAAAAAGTACTTTTAATATACCAAAAGTACTGTAATTGTATCAAAAAGTACTTATAGTGTACATATAGTGTACCAAATGTACTTTTATTGCATCAATAAGTACTTTTATTGTACCACAAATTACTTTTATTGTATCATAAGGTACCCTTGTTATAAAAGTACTTTTATTGTATCAGACAGTACTTTTATTGTACAAAACTTGATTTTGTATCAATAAGTACTTTTATTGCATTAATAAGTATTTATGTTGTATCAAACAGGAATTTTAGTGTACCATAAAGGATTTTTTTTAAAAGTACTTTTATTGTATCAAATAGTACTTTTATTGTATCAGACAGTACGTTTATTGTACCAAAACTTTTTGTGTCACAAAGTACTTTTATTGCTTAAAAAAGTATTTATGATGTATCAAACAGGACTTTTAGTGTACTAAAAAGAATTTTTGGTCTTAAAAAGTCCTTTTATTGCATCAAATAGTACTTTTATTGTACCAAAAAGTAATAAAAGGTACTTTTATTGTATCTGTTTTTTGCATCAAGAAGCTTAACAATTAGTTATGTTGTATAAATTAGTACTTTTAACGTACCAAAAAGTACATTTATTGTGTCCAAAAATACTTTCCTTATACCAAAAAGTACTTTTGTTGTACCAAGAAACACTTTATTTGCACTAAAATGTAATTGAATAATACATTTATTGTACCGAAAAGTACTTTTATGGTAAAAAAAAGTACTTTTATTGTACCACAAAGTACTTATATTATACAAAAAAGTAATTTTACTACACCAAAAAGTAAATTTATTGTACCAGAACGCGTCATCCTAGTGCGTGACACACTGAATTTGACCAAAAATATCAAACAATAAATAAATAACACTTTTCTGATTTTGAGCCGAATTTGTTGTATCATTTCGATACACTTAACGTAAATTAATAGAAAGTACTTATACGAAAAATCACTTTTATTGTATCAAAAAGTACTTTTATTGAACCAGAAAGTACTTTTAATGTGTCAAAATGCACCAAGTAGCATATTTATTGTACTAAAAAGTAATTAAGTCGTGCCAAAAAATTCATTTTTTGGGATTATTTAGAATTTAGGCTCAAGTGACAAATAAAATCGTATTCTAGGGATCAAATTAAGAAACTGTGCCCGAGGAACCATACCTCTATAACGAATTCTGATAACCCGACATCTCAATGGGTCAAAGTGGGATTTTCCAAAATTTGACCCTTAGGGTCAAAAGTCGGGACATCGGAATTCGTTTAAGAGGTATTGTTCCTCGGTCAGTTACTAATTTTGATCCCTAGAATACGGCCTTCCTTGTCACTTAGGCGATTTTTAACTCGACCCGCCCTAATATTAAAGTGTCCGAAAAAAGAACTAAAAACTTGGAAAAACAAAAAATTTCTTTGGAAAATATTTTCAAATTTAAAAAAAAAACGGCTGAAATTATTTATTGAACTGGACGAATTAAAAAAAAAAAAGAAAAATTAATCAAACAAAACTTCAATTTATTTTATTAGTTATGTTGCTGACTTGTTATTAAAAAAAATTTTCTTTATTTCACAATTTTCTTTTCATTTCTTATGTTTGAAACTTGTTCTGTGTATCTTGCTTAATTTTACTTTTTTACGTTTTTTTTCTTCGTAAATTCTTTTTATGGTGACTTGTTAATAGGAAGTTTCCTTTGTGGTATTGTGAAGCTGTATTTTTAAATAAATATTTATAAATACAACTTCCCTTTTTTGAATTCCCTCACAATATCCGTATAATTCATATGCCACTTCCTGAAATCATTTAGCTGATTTCCCACATTACCTTTGCCAAGTAAAAGAAATCAATTACAAACTTCATAATGATGTCAATAATACTGTGGCTGCACACACTGCCAATCATTGATCGTTTCATTCAACAGGTTTGAAAATTTGCGGTAACATATTTATCTTGTTGTTGTTGTCCAACTTGACGTTGACATTTTCATTTTAGTTTAACTCACAACTTACAACAACAATATATCGAGCACTAACTAGAGCAAAGATTTTTTTTTTTAAATAATTCTATGACATTTTATACGAATATTAAAACAAAATGTCACTAATTAAAAACCATCGCGGGCACTCAATTAAAAATAGTGTAATTAGATCAAGATCATCAGCATGGTCAGCGCAGTGACTTGTTGGTTTGCAGAGAGCGAGAGATCTTAAGATCTTCTGAGGGTCCACAACCTTTGGATACTTAATTAAAATGTTGCATATAACTTTTAAGTTAAGTTTAGAACTTGACACACTAACGAATTTTGTATAATTAAGATTTTATTGGGAAACACTTTCAGGTTTGTTGTTGTTGTTTTTTTTTTATTTGTTTCATTATTCCAATTATCACTTACGCTTGACCGCTTTTTTTTCTCGTTACGGATGACTACTAGCAATGACCACGAATAGAATTGCGAGGGAAAGACAAAGAAAAAAAAATCCGAGACTTGAAGCGTGCGCTGGCTAAGTGATCAACGCACTACACAACTGAAATTCTAAACAAATTAACAGCTGTATTTATACTCGCCACCGACAACAACAATTCAACTCTGCTCTCTTACGTTACGGTCAGTGATCAATGGTCATAAAAACCTCACTCATGCTCACGTACGTAAATAAAAAGCCGGTGAATTTCTTGTTTGTAAATCTTGATAGTAAAATTATAGAGAGCTATAAGTACTGTGAGAGAGAGAGGAAGAGTTTAAGTTTAATGTTACTCATATAAACAATATATCTTGTAAGAGCTCATCAAGTGATGATATATTTCCACTCTGTCTCTCTGTTTCTCTGTTCGACTTAATCTCTTTGCTGATATCAGTGATTTGTTACCTGTCCCCCTTTATAGATACACGACAACTATCTTTCACTCTCATCAACCGGCTGTTGATCTTAGTTCGTAATTTGTTTAGTCGATCGCACACATATTGTAAATTTATCAACTGATATGAGAGTTTTACTATTGGATTGATTTATTTACAGTGGCTCAGTTATAAAATGTGATTCTATGCAATGAAACGAAATGTTCAGTGAGCTATAAATAACGCCAATAAAATTTATCACTTTATAAAAGATAATTTAAATTTAACAGTTTTTAGTTTATTAGCGTGAGTGTGTGAAATAAATTGAACACTATTCTTATACCAAAAAATAGAGCAAAAATAAATAAAATAAAATGTAAAATTTTGTGATCTAGTTGTAATTACATAGTTATAGTTAAGAACAAACTCCCAACTTTTACGGCACAACGCCTCTACTTCTGACGTTCCCGATACACAGTGGCAGCATATTGCGCATTCCATGGCAACCGCCGCAATAACCGTGCTAGGATATGAAAAGCGGCGCTCAGACGAATCCTGGTACGATGAAGAATGTCGCATAGCGTCTGAGGAACAGGATGCTGCTTATATGGCAACGCTACAGCCAATTGCAACCCGTGCTGTTAGGGAACGGCATAAGGAGAAAGCAAAACGGACGAGACAGCTATTTAGGCGAAAAAAACGTCAGATGAAGGAACGGGAGAACGAGGATATTGAGCGATACAGGGATAGAGGTGAGGCCCGAAAATTTTACCAGAAAGTAAGAGCAAATGGATACGGTAATGGCCTCCCCACCTGTAAGGACAGTGATGGAAATCTGGTCACGGATACGCAAAGTGTGCTGCACATATGGAGAGAACACTTCCAGCAACTGCTGGTTCCAGAAGGCAGCGCACGTGAAGTTATCACACCAATTGTCGATGACGGCTTAGATTGCCCACCACCAAGTCAAGCCGAGGTAAGAAGAGCAATATCGCGGCTGAAAAACAACAAAGCAGCCGGTGCCGACGGTCTGCCCGCAGAGCTCTTCAAGTCCGGTGGCGAGGAGTTGATAACGAGCATGCACCAGCTCTTGCGCACGGTTTGGCTTAAAGAGTGCATGCCCGACGATTGGAATGTAAGCGTATTATGTCCTGTGCTGAAAAAAGGTCTTCAGTGAAGATTGGCAAGGACCTTACGGAGCCATTCTTTACCAGAAGAGGCCTAAAACAAGGCGACGGCCTATCGTGCGATCTCTTCAACATTGTGATGGAGATGATAATGAGAAAAGCTGCAGTAAACACGAGTGGCACTATATTCAACAAAAGCCACATGCTACTCGCGTACGCTGATGACGTAGACATCATCGGTCGAAAACTGCGGGATGTGACTGCAGCATTCTCGGGTATACAGAAGGAATCAGCGAAAATGGGCCTAACGTTGAACGAGGACAAAACGAAGTTATTAGTTTCAACTCGTTTGGGAAACTGCGTGAACGTTGACAACTATAATTTCGAGGTGGTAGATAATTTTGTCTACCTAGACTCCGCCATCAACAAAGAAAATAATGTCAGCCTAGAAATCCGGAGAAGAATCCTGCTTGCAAATAAATGCTACTACGGACTAAGCAAGCGTTTCAATGACAGATCCCTCTCTCGACGAACAAAACTCCAGCTATACCAGATACTGGTTCTACCTGTCTTAATGTATGGCTCAGAATCCTGGGTTATGACACAATCAGATGAATCGGTTCTGGCGGTATTCGAGAGAAAAATACTCCGTAAAATATATGGGCCCATCATCGTTAACGGATAGTATCGGCGTCGTATGAATCATGAGCTGTACGAGCTGTACACTGACATTGACGTGGTCAAACGCATTAAGGTTCAACGGTTGCGTTGGCTAGGTCATGTTGTACGCATGGACGAAAATGCTCCAGCTCGAAAAGTCTTCGACAATGAACTCGATGGACGGCGCAGAAGAGGGCGACCAAAACTCCGTTGGAAAGACCAGGTTACTGAGAACCTTACAGAACTCGGTGTGACTAACTGGAGAAGAAGCGCAGAAGATCGAGGCGCTTATAATATTTTTCTACGTGCGGTATATAATCCACTGGGATTGCATAGAAGTACCAGTAAAGTAAGTAAGTAAGTTAAGAACATATTATCATTATGACCCAAACGAATTTTATTTCGATTTTCGATCCTCACAGATGGACAACAAAACTACGTATGATCGGTTATTTTTTATCATTTTTTGTTTTATTTTATTTTTATATTAAAACAATATCGGATCATGACTTCCAGTAGCTCTCATGCAAATATATCAAAAGGTCACAGTATTTAATATAATCTGAAAAAAAATTGTAATGTTTTTGTTAATTTTTTTGTTCTAAATTCTAAAAGTCAATTACCCAAAAAAAAAACTATGAAAAATTAGTTGCGGAGGCAATCCAAAATTTTTTAAAAATTAAACATATTTTTTTTTTATTCATGAGTAGTTTAAAAGATAAATCGATTGATTACACCAGTTTACAAATCTTTATGTTTTGTCAGCTGCAGAGTTCTAAATAATTTTTATACCATCACCCTTGGGGATAAGGATATATATCATTTGATACGAAAAAAAGTGTAACGCATTAAAGGAGACGAGTTAGACCCCAAGTATCTTAAGACCAAATTCGTTTCAGAACTTTTTAAGAATAAT
The DNA here is from genome assembly GCA_964034835.1 of Muscina levida. Taxonomy (NCBI): domain Eukaryota; kingdom Metazoa; phylum Arthropoda; class Insecta; order Diptera; family Muscidae; genus Muscina; species Muscina levida. The sequence goes on from OZ035881.1 coordinate 13,720,766, forward strand.
GAGCTATGTCCGTCTGTCTGGCTGGATTTCTGGATGGCTGGTCAGCAGGATAACTCGAGTAAACCTTAACGGATCGGTATGAAAATTTACCAGTATTAATATTTTTCGAAACGAACTTATGGGATTGTAAATGGGCAGAATAGACCCACCCCTTCTGGTACCTCCCATACAAAATTAACTATTTTTGGATAATTAATATTTCTTCCATAGCTGTCAAACAGACCATCGGAGGATATCTAAATTTGGTCAGATTATTTATCTTGCAATAGTAGACAAACCCTAAGAAAGCCGAAACCTTTGCCACACCCCTTCTGGTACCTCCCATACAAATTACCGAATTGACCCTTATAGTTTTACATGCATATCTTTTTTGTAAGTAAACTGAGATCACTCAAATTTTGCGTATGATATTCGCTTATGAAAATTAAACTCAGGTATGAATATGGACTATATCGGTTCACGCCTTCTGGTACCTCCCATACAAAATGACCTATTTTTGGAAAATTAATATTTCTCCCATAACTTCCAAAAGGACACTTGGGGGGTTATGAAAATTGGTCGATAAATTATTGTTGTGATAGGAGGCGAAACCTCAAAGAGCCTAACTATTTGACACACCCCTTCTGGTACCTCCCATACAAATGACCGAATTGACCCTTATAGTTTTACATACATATATTTTTTGTAAGTAAACTAAGATCACTCAAATTTTGCGTATGAAGTGCGCTTATGAAAATTAGACTCAGGAATGAACATGAACTATACCGATTCACGCCTTCCGGTACCTCCCATACAAAATTACCTATTTTTGGAACATTAATATTTCTCCATAACTTCCAAACTGGCACCGGTGGGACAATCAGATTTAGTCAGTTAATTTATCTTGTAATAGGAGGCATAACCTCAAGAAACCTAATTATTTGACACACCCCTTCTGGTACCTACCATACAAATGACCGAATTTACCCCCATAGGATTACATACATATATTTTTTACAAGTACACTGAATTCAGTCAGAATTTGCGTACGTTGTACGCTCATGAAAATTTGACTCTTAAATGAATAGGGACTTTATCGGTTGTCCTCTTCTGGTACCTCCCATACATATTGACCTATTTTTGGAAATTAAACGTTAATTTACAAAAAAAAACTTCGGACACTTTGAGCTGCCCCTAACGGTACCTTGTAAACAAATAAGTCAAACTTTTACGGTTTTGCTACATGTCTTTAGACCATTGGTATTATGTTCCGAAAGTCTTAGCTACAACCGTTTACGCTCCAAAGCAAGCATATACCTAATAATACATAAGTAATTTTAATTACAAATCAGTTAATTTCAACAACTCAAGACTTACACAATATCTTATTGTGGGTGATTGTATTTATCAGTCAGTTTATCTGACTGAAATTTCTGTACTGGTTTTCTATAGATTTCGGCCTCCTAAATTCGAATATGAGATTTAAAAATTTTTCGTCTGATTAGTTTTCAAGATATGAATTTTTGAATTATTTTGCAAATTTTTCATGAGATGCATCAGCTTATTGGAGAATAATTCGTAAACTCGTCCAACGATTTGAACAAGATTGGTCTCCAATTAATGGTAATGTGCTCCCCTAAAACTTTTCTATACAAGCTTTTAACATCGGTTGGGCAGTTCTGATGGTAGGAGCATTTAATGTTTAAAAAACTATTTTTTTGTGTGCAAAAATCACTATTTTAAATTGATAAAAAAAAATTATAAAAAATATTAATCGCAAAAATAAATCCAATTTCATAAATTGAGTATAAAGATTGGACTTTCCCGAGAAAAACAAGCCATCATATATAATAATTGGGTGATAATAGGGAGAGTAACACGTTTTTAAAGATGACACTACAAATGGTATTTTTTTTTATTTTAATCATATCACGGTAGACTTAAAGATAAACTTTACGTTGCATGAAAATTACGATAAAAAGTGGAAATGCCACTGTATTCTTGGTTGATCATGCATCACAAAAATGCTAAAATTGTAATCCTAGCTGAACCTTTTTAAAAAATATCGATATTTTTCATTTCTGCCGACTGGACCAAAAGTATTTTTACTTTTTAAACGATGACAGAAAAGAACTGGACGAATGAAATAAAAACTTTTTATTTAGTATAAAAGTACATAAACTGGGATTTATGCATGATCATTGATTATTTTGACATTGCTGCAACCTGGAGATTTAAAGTGCATTTGAATCCTAAATTTTCAAAAAAAAAATCTCTATCACAGATTACAAAAAAAATTCTTCTAAGAAAAAAGATTAACACCGACTGTAAATTTTTATTAATTTAAAATTTAATTTATAATTTAACAATAGTTTCAAAAAAAAAACAATATCACATTTTTTATGCAGTTAATTGAATTGGTAAGTGAAGCATCCCTATGATCTGATTTAATTTCATGGATGAAAAAAATATTTACCTAAAGAAAAATTTGACTAAATCGAAAAATATACCCAAACATTTTAATTCACAAACACAGGCCAACGAAATAATCTTTACAATATTTATTATAACTTATAACAGTTTTGTCACAAAAAAGGAAAAAAATAATTTAAATTTACTTTACCCTCAATTTGATTACTGAAAAGTCTTTCGGTCAGAGATCGCACTACAAGCAAATAATATGATTGATATGATGTCGAAGAATTTCGAGTTTTAAAACAAACAATCTATTAATTACACATTTTTTCCATTAAAATCTGATTTTACATTAAATAAATTCCTAAAAGTATTATAACTTGCTATAATACGAGGGCTGCTTGGAAAACTATTACTGGATTATATATTTTTAGAATGCTGCTGAGAATAAAATTTAATATGATATACATTAGAAGGGATAACGAAAAAAAAATTTCAAAGTCGAAGGCAAAGGTCACCTCGAGACAACTTCCTCCCCCACCCCCCAAAAACAGTCAACATCGTTTTTTATCGCTGCTTGTTTGTTTGGGGCTTAATCGTAATATACAAGGCGTCACTGTATAGGTTTCGACTAGTACTATATTTGTCCTATAGATGTCGCTGACGTACAACATCATTTTGTAATCACCCCTATTCCCGTAGTCGTCGTCGACGCAAAACGACGTCGTCTTGTGACGACGCTGTAAAATCGGTATTCTCGTAGTCGTTTGTGATAACTATCGGTTACTATTGACACAAATTTGGTATTCTGTAAGCAAATGTGACGTCGATGTTGAATTGAAACGACTCTGTACATGTCGTCGCAGTATTTGGTAACGACTTAGAAGTAACTGTGGCCAACATGCTCCAATTTGAAAAACAATTAAATCCACTAGGCGCTGTAGGAGTTAGTAGTGCCTTCCAAGAAGAGGAATGTGCGTTGCTTGTGGAAATAGAGGAACACAATGCAGAGGAAATAGAAGATTTGAATTTGGACGTAGCAATGGAGGAAGAACTATCAACAAGTATGAGTGCTCAAAAGAAGACAACTTCTAGCCAGAAGATAAATGTGAGAAGCGAGCGTCAAAGTCTGCTCCGTAAAAACGAACATCAAAGACTGCTCCCGGTACCAATGAAAGCTTGTGGAAGTAGAAGAAAAAAAATTAAAATTGATGGAAAGAAGAGACAAAATAGAGGAAAGTTTGTTTTAAAAAGAAATGCAAATCAAAAGTTTGAAACTACTTATAAAAGAAAAGGAGCTTGAGAACCTAGAAAAATGATTATTATTAGAATTAATGAAGTGAATTTTTTTGCGGTTATAGTAAAGATTCTGGTCTTCTTTATTTGGAGCTAAAATTTGATGTGTGTTCCATCCACACAGCCAATAACACTAGGAAATCCTGTTTTATTAAAAAAATCTATTTTTGCTTCTGATTTTTCATCTTCAGTCATTTCCAATTTAATCCATTGTGGACAAATGACCCTTTCTAATGCATTCAGGGTTTCGGCCAAAATCTTGCAAACTGATGGCTGCAACAGTCCAATTTGAAAGTCATTGCCTACACTTAGCTGGTAAGATCCCTGTCCCAAGAACCTCAATGTTGCTGCTAACTTAATTTTGACTGAAACAGATGTTGACCTGAGATCACTTTTCATAATTGGAACAATTTCTTCCAGCACATAATTCAATGCAGCCTTATTAAGACGAAAGTAGTTCTCGAATCAAAAAAAATAAAAAAGTTGGATGACGCCCAGCAGTAAACACAAATTTGGATTTTAACACTTACTTGTTAAAGATATCGGATCTTTGCCGAAGTATTTTATTTTTATTTTTACTTTCCTCATCACTTGAATCTGAATCGGACACAAAAAACATTTCTTCACAACAGAAAATTAAAGTCAAAATGAATCAGCTGATGTACAAATGTTACATCAGCTGTTGTTATTTCTTTCATGTTATCGATTACTAGTCGACGTCGTCTCATAGTAGTTACAGAATACCGAAATAGCATTGATGTGACAACGATGTTGACTCGAAGTGATGTTGACATAAAAACGACGACGATGTCGACGACGTCTACAGGAATAGGGGTGATTGTGATTGTCTTATTTGAAAATAAAATTATAAAGTACATATAAATAAGAATTGAATTAGTAAATATTAATAAGATTCTTAATAGATTTCGTATTCGAAACAAAAATAATTCAGAGTGAAAGTTATAAATGTTTTTTGTATTATTCACCCCTATTCCCGTAGACGTCGTCGAAATCGTCGTCGTTTTTATGTCAACATCACTTCGAGTCAACATCGTTGTCACATCAATGCTATTTCGGTATTCTGTAACTACTATGAGACGACGTCGACTAGTAATCGATAACATGAAAGAAATAACAACAGCTGATGTAACATTTGTACATCAGCTGATTCATTTTGACTTTTATTTTCTGTTGTGAAGAAATGTTTTTTGTGTCCGATTCAGATTCAAGCGATGAGGAAAGTAAAAATAATCTTATACTGGAAAGGATAATACTTCGACTATGATCCGATGATCTTAAACTTGCCAAATAACGAGTATATTCATCGGTGTTAAAATCGTAATTTGAGGTTATCTGTTGGCCGGCCTTCCAACTTTTTTTAGATTCAAGAACTACTTAAGTCTTAATAAGGCAGCATTTAATTACGTAATCGTTCCTATAGAAATAGTTCCTATCATGAAAAGTGAACTCAGGACATATGTTTCAGTCATAATTAAGTTGTCAGCAACATTGAGGTCCTTTGGACAGGGGCCTTACAACCTAAGTGTAAGTGCAGCCAGTAGTTGCAAGATTCCTGTCTGAATGCATTAGAGAGGTGATTTGTCCACCTTGGATACAATTGGAAGTAACTGAAGATGACAAATCGGAAGCATAAACTAAATTTTTTTTAACAAAACAGGATTTACTGGAGTAATTGGATATGTCGATGGAACCCATATCAAAATTTTTGCTACAAATAAAGAAGACCAGATTCGTAACTACAACCGCAAAGGATTCTTAAAGGCGCTCCAAAGGAATTAAATTGTTTTTCACCAATTTTCTCACATTACCCCTTAAAATTAGACAAAATCCTTGTACCTATGAGGGATTTTGTTTCCAAGCCCCTATTTGTTACTCGACATTGTTATTCTCGACGTCATTAAACAAAACCTTTTTTTAAATTTACAAAAACCAAAGTTATTCTTTCAAATTGTTTCAAGTCGTTACTAACAACTGTGACGACAGATTCAGAGTCGTTTCGATTCAACGTCGTCGTCACATTTCCTTACAGAATACCAAATTTGTGTCAATAGTAACCGATAGTTATCGAAAACGGCTACGAGAATACCGATTTTACAGCGTCGTCACAAGACGACTTCGTTTTGCGTCGACGACGTCTACGGGAATAAGGCCGATTATCAGGCTTCTCTTGTGCAACTTATATACAATATAGATAAAGTAGTGAGAATAGAAATGTCATACATGGGAACACTATGGCCTTCTGCCTGTAGGCCAGCACAAACTATGTATATGTTAAGTGAATTTCATAAGATTTTCCATGTTGCAAGACGATTGTTAATTGAGACAAACAAAATATCACTTTCCTAGGAATTTCAACTTTATTCTTTGAAGAACTGGGCAGATCAAATACTCAATAGTCTCAGCCTTTCTATGTTGTCTCCTAGTTCAATGTAAAGGCCCTAACGTCAATGTGTCCTATAGTAATGCCTATTAGTCCTCTGATAGCCTTTCTATCCAGCTCCCTAAATCCCGTGATACTACAACGTTTGTCAACTGTTAGATGTAGTGATTGAAAATGCATTAGAGATGTCCACTTATAAGGCTGAGTATGATGACATCCGTCGAACAGAGCTACTGCCCACATGTTTCTAAAAGCAATCGTACAATGTTTAATGGTGTCCTAAAGTATTTAAAATATTATAAGCAATAATTACATAAATATAAATATATGTAAACACTAAAAATCCATGACAGTTTTTATTTTGTGCAATGCAGTAAGAGTTTTTATGTTTGCTGTTTATGATGATCTATGGTCTGTAACTAAAAACCCAAAACAATGAACTTAACACACTATCCATCTCATTGGTTTATAGTTTTTCCTATAAACTATAAACAATATTATTACTATTTTTTTAGTTGCAAAATGCACAAAACATAAAAATAAATGGGAGACAATGACGATCAACCGATATTTTGTGTGATGATTGAAATCTAATTACCAAATGGTGTTGCAAATATCTATTAGTTAAGGTTCTACAGATAATATTGTAATAAAACAATACTATATTTTAACTTATAATAAACTAAAGTAATCCGGATAACAATTCTTATGAAAATAGGACATAACATAATTAGATTGAGTCGTTTAACAAAATAGGGTTATTTGATATATCGAATGCCATAGACTAGACCACAGTTCGATATCAAAAAGGAAATCACATTCAACAAAAAAATAACAACATTTTTTACTTCAAAAAAATTACGCAGTCATTTAGTCACGGCACCGCCGATTTGAGCACGCTCATTATTTACGGTGCAATATAGCACATTTGTACAGAAAGTATGAAAGCCTATGATTTTGAACTTAATCATATACAAATTACTACTGTCGTGTCAAAATTAATTTGTTGTTCCTCTATATATCAATGGGTTATTTTTCGCATCGTTTGAAAATCACAAAAAACCTGATATCAAATACGTTAATTAATTAATTCCATTCATTATTCGTCTAAACAAAAACAAAACCAATTAACAGACAATCTGTTACGGATTAACTCATTTGTGGGGCACAGTTTAAAAATTTGAAAACAGAAGCAAAAAATGCAAATAATAAACAATAAATATTTAGATGTAAACTAGACGAATACAACAATAAGAGAAAGTTGTGGGTGTAGTCTTATAAAAAAAAAGCGAATTAGCGAGAGTTTGAAACGCACTATAAAGGTGTCTCTATGTAACACTCAGGGCCAGTGTCATTGGTTATCACCTTAAAATCAATAAGCCAATTTTAAGCTATACACTCCTCTAGCTTTACACGTATATGTTGTTTTTATTTCTGTATATCATTTGTTTTGAAACTGGTATTGTTTTCTTTAAAATGGGTAATATTCCATTTGATTCATTGTTTTTTTTTTTATAAGTTAATCTTCTTGTTATCGCCGTTACTTTGTATAATTACTTGAAGTAATAACAATAACAACAACAAAAACGAGTCATGTTAATCCACCAAGTATATTCATAAAGATTTTAAACAATACTAATATTATAAGATATAATGTATATGATGGCAAGATTTTGAAGTAAACAAATTTTACAAAAATTTAACAACTTACAAACTTCCGTATAACATTCAACATATGGCAAATTTCCTTACAATAAAATTAAATATGCAAAATTGGCATACAATTGATTTAATAATAATTTTGAATTATGTAAATCTTTGCTGTAGGAACGGAAGTTCAAAATGTTACGCTCAGGCGCTGGAAGTGCTGCCACAGGAATGACTGACTTCTAAAAAACGGTAGAAAAAGATATTATTAATTGAAATTTTGATATACAATTGAATTCAGCCACTTACTGTCTGTTGCTCCCCAGCCAACAGGTACTCTTAGCTTGCGATTCTCTTCCTTGAGCCATTTACGCAAAGGTTCGAAATATTCCAAAATACCGGCAGGATCCATGGTAGTGTCACCGGTAAACTCCTGTAGCAGTTGAGGCCATTCACGAGAGGCGCCGGCTGCCAAAAAGCGACTGAGAAGAAAAAAACCATTAAAATTTTTAGAATTTATATTTTCAAAATTATTGTGTTTTTGTATTTTTATATTTTAAAATTTTAATATTTTTGTATTCCTGAATTTTGTAATTTTGTGTTTTTGAATTTTTGTGTTTTTGTATTTTTGTATTTTTGTAATTTTGTGTTTTTGAATTTTTGTGTTTTTGTATTTTTGTATTTTTGTATTTTTGTATTTTTGTATTTTTGTATTTTTGTATTTTTGTATTTTTGTATTTTTGTATTTTTGTATTTTTGTATTTTTGTATTTTTGTATTTTTGTATTTTTGTATTTTTGTATTTTTGTATTTTTGTATTTTTGTATTTTTGTATTTTTGTATTTTTGTATTTTTGTATTTTTGTATTTTTGTATTTTTGTATTTTTGTATTTTTGTATTTTTGTATTTTTGTATTTTTGTATTTTTGTATTTTTGTATTTTTGTATTTTTGTATTTTTGTATTTTTGTATTTTTGTATTTTTGTATTTTTGTATTTTTGTATTTTTGTATTTTTGTATTTTTGTATTTTTGTATTTTTGTATTTTTGTATTTTTGTATTTTTGTATTTTTGTATTTTTGTATTTTTGTATTTTTGTATTTTTGTATTTTTGTATTTTTGTATTTTTGTATTTTTGTATTTTTGTATTTTTGTATTTTTGTATTTTTGTATTTTTGTATTTTTGTATTTTTGTATTTTTGTATTTTTGTATTTTTGTATTTTTGTATTTTTGTATTTTTGTATTTTTGTATTTTTGTATTTTTGTATTTTTGTATTTTTGTATTTTTGTATTTTTGTATTTTTGTATTTTTGTATTTTTGTATTTTTGTATTTTTGTATTTTTGTATTTTTGTATTTTTGTATTTTTGTATTTTTGTATTTTTGTATTTTTGTATTTTTGTATTTTTGTATTTTTGTATTTTTGTATTTTTGTATTTTTGTATTTTTGTATTTTTGTATTTTTGTATTTTTGTATTTTTGTATTTTTGTATTTTTGTATTTTTGTATTTTTGTATTTTTGTATTTTTGTATTTTTGTATTTTTGTATTTTTGTATTTTTGTATTTTTGTATTTTTGTATTTTTGTATTTTTGTATTTTTGTATTTTTGTATTTTTGTATTTTTGTATTTTTGTATTTTTGTATTTTTGTATTTTTGTATTTTTGTATTTTTGTATTTTTGTATTTTTGTATTTTTGTATTTTTGTATTTTTGTATTTTTGTATTTTTGTATTTTTGTATTTTTGTATTTTTGTATTTTTGTATTTTTGTATTTTTGTATTTTTGTATTTTTATATTTTTGTATTTTTGTATTTTTATATTTTTGTATTTTTGTATTTTTGTATTTTTATATTTTTGTATTTTTGTATTTTTGTATTTTTGTATTTTTGTATTTTTGTATTTTTGTATTTTTGTATTTTTTTATTTTTGTATTTTTGTATTTTTGTATTTTGGTATTTTTGTATTTTTGTATTTTTGTATTTTTGTATTTTTGTATTTTTGTATTTTTGTATTTTTGTATTTTTGTATTTTTGAATTTTTGAATTCTTTTATTTTTGTTTTTTTTTATATTTTAATATTTTAATATTTTAATATTTAAATATTTAAATATTTTAATATTTTAATATTTTAATATTTTAATATTTTAATATTTTAATAATTTAATAATTTAATATTTTAATATTTTAATATTTTAATATTTTAATATTTTAATATTTTAATATTTTAATATTTTAATATTTTAATATTTTAATATTTTAATATTTTAATATTTTAATATTTTAATATTTTAACATTTTAATATTTTAATATTTTAATATTTTAATATTTTAATATTTTAATATTTTAATATTTTAATATTTTAATATTTTAATATTTTAATATTTTAATATTTTAATATTTTAATATTTTAATATTTTAATATTTTAATATTTTAATATTTTAATATTTTAATATTTTAATATTTTAATATTTTAATATTTTAATATTTTAATATTTTAATATTTTAATATTTTAATATTTTAATATTTTAATATTTTAATATTTTAATATTTTAATATTTTAATATTTTAATATTTTAATATTTTAATATTTTAATATTTTAATATTTTAATATTTTAATATTTTAATATTTTAATATTTTAATATTTTAATATTTTAATATTTTAATATTTTAATATTTTAATATTTTAATATTTTAATATTTTAATATTTTAATATTTTAATATTTTAATATTTTAATATTTTAATATTTTAATATTTTAATATTTTAATATTTTAATATTTTAATATTTTAATATTTTAATATTTTAATATTTTAATATTTTAATATTTTAATATTTTAATATTTTAATATTTTAATATTTTAATATTTTAATATTTTAATATTTTAATATTTTAATATTTTAATATTTTAATAGTTTAATATTTTAATATTTTAATATTTTAATATTTTAATATTTTAATATTTTAATATTTTAATATTTTAATATTTTAATATTTTAATATTTTAATATTTTAATAGTTTAATATTTTAATATTTTAATATTTTAATATTTTAATATTTTAATATTTTAATATTTTAATATTTTAATATTTTAATATTTTAATATTTTAATATTTTAATATTTTAATATTTTAATATTTTAATATTTTAATATTTTAATATTTTAATATTTTAATATTTTAATAGTTTAATATTTTAATATTTTAATATTTTAATATTTTAATATTTTAATATTTTAATATTTTAATATTTTAATATTTTAATATTTTAATATTTTAATATTTTAATATTTTAATATTTTAATATTTTAATATTTTAATATTTTAATATTTTAATATTTTAATATTTTAATATTTTAATATTTTAATATTTTAATATTTTAATATTTTAATATTTTAATATTTTAATATTTTAATATTTTAATATTTTAATATTTTAATATTTTAATATTTTAATATTTTAATATTTTAATATTTTAATATTTTAATATTTTAATATTTTAATATTTTAATATTTTAATATTTTAATATTTTAATATTTTAATATTTTAATATTTTAATATTTTAATATTTTAATATTTTAATATTTTAATATTTTAATATTTTAATATTTTAATATTTTAATATTTTAATATTTTAATATTTTAATATTTTAATATTTTAATATTTTAATATTTTAATATTTTAATATTTTAATATTTTAATATTTTAATATTTTAATATTTTAATATTTTAATATTTTAATATTTTAATATTTTAATATTTTAATATTTTAATATTTTAATATTTTAATATTTTAATATTTTAATATTTTAATATTTTAATATTTTAATATTTTAACATTTTAATATTTTAATATTTTAATATTTTAATATTTTAATATTTTAATATTTTAATATTTTAATATTTTAATAGTTTAATAGTTTAATATTTTAATATTTTAATATTTTAATATTTTAATATTTTAATATTTTAATATTTTAATATTTTAATATTTTAATATTTTAATATTTTAATATTTTAATATTTTAATATTTTAATATTTTAATATTTTAATATTTTAATATTTTAATATTTTAATATTTTAATATTTTAATATTTTAATAGTTTAATATTTTAATATTTTAATATTTTAATATTTTAATATTTTAATATTTTAATATTTTAATATTTTAATATTTTAACATTTTAATATTTTAATATTTTAATATTTTAATATTTTAATATTTTAATATTTTAATATTTTAATATTTTAATATTTTAATATTTTAATATTTTAATATTTTAATATTTTAATATTTTAATATTTTAATATTTTAATATTTTAATATTTTAATATTTTAATATTTTAATATTTTAATATTTTAATATTTTAATATTTTAATATTTTAATATTTTAATATTTTAGTATTTTAATATTTTAATATTTTAATATTTTAATATTTTAATATTTTAATATTTTAATATTTTAATATTTTAATATTTTAATATTTTAATATTTTAATATTTTAATATTTTAATATTTTAATATTTTAATATTTTAATATTTTAATATTTTAATATTTTAATATTTTAATATTTTAATATTTTAATATTTTAATATTTTAATATTTTAATATTTTAATATTTTAATATTTTAATATTTTAATATTTTAATATTTTAATATTTTAATATTTTAATATTTTTATTTTAATATTTTAATATTATTTTAATATTTTATATTATTTATATTTATTTATTAATATTATATTTATTAATATTAATATTTATTATTTAATATTAATATTTATTTTAATATTTTAATATTTTAATATTTTAATATTTTAATATTTTAATATTTTAATATTTTAATATTTTAATGTTTTAATATTTTAATATTTTAATATTTTAATATTCCTTTTCCTTTTTTAATATTTTAATATATTGTGTTTTAAAAATTATAAAAAAATTTAGAATTAATTTTTAATATTAATTTTTTTTTAATTTTTACACCATACCTAAAAATGTCTCCTGCAGCTTTGCTCTTATAGATATCACAATTATCTAGAGTTTTATGTGGATCACCCTTTACATACTGGCCAGCTTTGGTACATATGAAATTGGAATTGAAAGATATGAGCGGCAAAGTAACGCAAATACTCGACATCAGCATCAACATGATATTTGGCAGGAGGATCAAAATCACTATCTGTCCTATTGACTGGAGGCTCAATGCCAGTATATTCTGACTTCATTTGCCAGAAAGCGCAGTTCCAAGCATTTTCCTTAATTTCCCTGCGGAAAACTGCATAGCGGTATTTGTCCATAGCATAAGCAAAAGGAAGAAACACTATTTTCTTAAGAGCCTAGAAGGAAAAGGGTTAACTTGCAATTGAAGATAACTACTAAACACGTACCGTTTTAAAAAGTTCATTAATTCTGCTCTCCTCATCCAATTCCGCCTGGGGAGTCAAGCCCAAAGTGTGCAAATGTTTTGTCGATGCCACCGACAAAGCAATGACATCTCCTATGGCTTCATGGAAACCAGGATTTGAGGTTCCTCTAAACGCCGTGGGTTGATGTTCATATTGCAAATAGAATTGTATGTGACCCAACTCATGATGCACCACATACAAATAGTGAGTGTTTACCTCGGTGCACATCTTTATGCGCACATCACTATCCTGATACATATCCCAGGCTGAGGCATGACAGACAATAGTGCGATCTTCGGGTTTCTCTAGGACACTTAAATTCCAAAACGACTGAGGCAACGGCAACATTCCCATGGACGTGAAAAACTCATTGCCCAATTCAAATAACTTATGGACGGTATAGTTTTGCTTTATCATTTCACTAGTGACATCAGCGAATGGTTTGTTGGGATAGGGTGTAAACAAATCGATGACTTCATCCCACGATTGACCCCACATATTACCCAATAGATGCATAGGTATATTACCGTTGAGTGGAACCACCTCAGGTCCATAGTGTTGGGAGAGACGATAACGCACATAACCGTGGAGTTCGCGATAAAGGGGCAGAATGGCATTGTAGACCTCATCTAAATGTTGTTCGAACAAAGGATCCTCATAGAAGTAAATCCAATAGTCGGCATAAGAAGAAAAGTCTGGAAAGTTGAAGAAAAGCAAGGTAAGTAAATTACACGAAATAATTTTCGAAGTTTAAAACATAAAAATGTGTAAAAATAATAACATTTTCCATTTTCAGTATTCTTCTTTTCTTATTAAATTTACTTACTATTCATTTTGGACGCCTTTTCACTTAAATCCACATACTTGGCAAAATTCTCTCGCATTGGAGTGCCAGCCTTGTCATACCACTGCTGCCAATAGTATGCCAACTCTTTGGGATCTCTGCTGTGTGTTAGACGCTCTTGAATGTGTGGCTCCAAACTAAGTGAACAATCACTGGCATTGGTATAGGAACATACCTTGGCACTGGCATAATTCGATTGCATATTACTGAGAGCATTAAGCAACTCTTTGAAATCTTCTGGTTTCAATACATCATACCCCGGATCGCCCAGTATAATAGCCTGTCTGCCAATGCAAGGATCAGATATTTTGTCGTAGCGATGTTTGCGTATAGTTTCGGCCAACTTAAGGTTATCGGCAGAATTCTGGGCACTCATAGCTATCATTTTTAAGCGATTTGCCTCTGTAACATTGGTGTTGTACTCATAGGCCGCTATGTACTCAGCATGTCTACGTTGCCTAAGCAGTTCATTTTCACGTTCGAAAAACTCTCGTGCTTCGGGATTGTCCGCCGAACAGGTGTCACGGCCGTGAACGACATTGAAAGGCTAGAAGCAAACAAATGGCAGTGTTTGGTAATAATTAATTAGAAACAACAACAAATTAGAAGTGATTTCGTTTTACTCACTCACCTTTAAACAAAGAAGGGTCAAACACCCTATCCAGATAATTGATTTCACATTCAAATGCGACATTTTATACTAGATCGTCATCCGTCCAGTTCGACGTTTACTTTAGAACTGGTTGAAGATGCGTTTTGAAATATTTTATTATAAGCAGATTTGTAGCTTGAGCTTATCTTAGCTGGCGTTTGCAAAACGTTCTCACTTCTTATCACTAATGATGTTTGTTCAGGAGCGTTGTGAGATTTCTAATCGAAGTGATAGGTATATGGTGTGGTATGTTAATGATGGTAAGGGGGAAACTGTAGAATCAGAAAAGTAGATATTATAATGAACTAAAATTTAAAGATAAATTAGCAAAGAAAAAGAAGAAATTTTTGTGCATCATTTTAAAAGTAACTGAATTTTGACAAACTTTCCGGCTATAACAGTCGATAATACTGTGATCAAGTGTTAGCGCCGCCACCTACCGGTTGATAGCGACATTTTTACCTGCAAATCTGCTGTCTCAACAATCAGCCAACAAAACTGTGCTCACGTAGAACATTTTATTATTTAGTAAAATAAAATATTATATGATATAATTACATACAACTACATATAACTATATATATGATATTATATTTTATTATATGATATTAGAATATATAATTATGTATATATGATATAATTATATTTTATTTTACGTACATTTTTAAAATTTATTTTATTAATCAGTAAAATAAAATATAAATATATTATATATAAACTTATAACATTAATTTTCATTTTATTTTAATTAATTGTTATTCGATTTTATAATGAAAAAATATAACTACATATAATGAAAAACAAATTGTATAATTAAAATAAAGTGCAATACAAAAATAAAGAAATTAAAAAAAAAAATAAAAAATATATTTTTTTATACATATAAAAAAAATAAATATATATAAAATACATAAAATAAAATAAAACAAAATCGAAAAATAATTAATTATATTTTATTTTACTTAAATTTTTAAAATTTATTTTATTAATCAGTAAAATAAAATATAATTATATCATATATATAATTTAAAATTAATTTTATTTTAATTAATTTTTTATTCGATTTTATAATAAAAAAAATAACTATAATGAAAAAAAATTGTATAAATAAAATAAAGTGCAATACAAAAATAAAGAAATTTTTAAAAAAAAATAAAAAATATACAAAAAACAACTAAAATAAAATAAAACAAAATCGGAAAAAAATTAATTATATTTTATTTTACTTAAATTTTTAAAATGTATTTTATTATTCAGTAAAATAAAATTATATCGTCCCCTTAATAAAACAATATTGTGTAATTTTTAAGGTGTTTTGAGAAAATCGAGTTTAAAGTTTTCGTCAAATCGGATGTCTATGAAATTTTCGAAGAAGAAATTATACACTATTTTTTCCAATGACCTTTTGACGCACTTTGTGGAAGTAGATTTTGACGAAATTTTGAACAGGCATAGAATCAATGATGGAGATTCTAAATATGCAATAAAAAAATAATGGTGTATGAGCACATACCCTGTTGTTATATTAAGGGGACGATATCATATATATAATTATAAAATTAATTTTATTCTTATTTTAATTAATTTTTTATTCGATTTTATAATGAAAAAATATTATTTTGTTTTTTTTTTAAAATAAGTTTTATTCGACCTTTTTAATTTTAGAATAATATCCCAAGTTTTGAATAATCAGGCTCGAGGTCATATAACTATAATGAAAAAAAAATTGTATAATTAAAATAAATAAAATAAAGTGCAATACAAAAATAAAGAGAAAAACAATACAAAATGATATGAAAAAAAAATTTTGACCTAATAATAAAATAAATTTTAAAAAAATTAAGTAAAATAAAACATTATTATATTCCTGAATAACTTTAACGCGTTGCTCGATTGTGTATCTTTCCATGGTTCAAATTGAGTTAGTCTAAAAATTGAGAAGTGTCAAGATGTGGTTCACATTCAACATCGGCCCTTACAATTTAACCACCCTTTACTTTCACAAAAGAAAAGAAAAATAAGAAAGAAAGAAAAATAATTATTCCGTTTCGCTGCCCTATGAGGAATTCCAGAGAAATCGGACTCTTAATCTGAACACGGTTTTGTTGGGTCATAAAGAGCACCAGCAATACGGCAAAATTCTTAAAATTGAGAGCGCGATTTAAAAAAAAATTATTTTAGAAAATATTTTATTTTTCTTTAGAATTCTCTTTTTAATTGTTTTTAATATGATACAGAGCTGAAGCCAAAATTTTTATTAAAAAAAAATCGCGCATTTTTTTGTAAAATTATTATATAATAATTATTTTAGAAAATAATTTATTTTTTAAATTTTTATTTTAGAACCTAATTTTATTTTTCTTTATTTGTTTTTTAATAAGATATAGCGCTGAAGTCGAATTTTCAAAAAAAAAAAAATTAAAAAATTACTTTACAAATTGTTTTTATTTTTCTTTACAAATCTCTCCATCTTTTCTTAAAAATATATACACTCTGCGTTTTGTAAATTAGTCTTCGGACGGACAGGTCAGGGACAGGGCCCCAAAATGTTTTAATTTTTTTTAAAGTATCGTTTTTTTTAACGATTTTTATAGTAAGGAGCAAAACATTAAGTATAAGTTTTCCATAACTGTCTTAGTTATCGAGTTATCGAACGATAAAATTGAAAATTCGGGACCAAAGCAGATGTTAAAAAATAAGAAATCGAAATTAAAGAAAAAAATAAAGAATGCGAGATATCGAAATATAAGGCGTCTCAGTTTTATCGAAAACTGTCATATTTATCGAACGATAAAATTCGAAATTTCGAGGCCAGGAGCAGATATTTAAAAATTAGAAAAAAACTGAAATTAAAGAAAAACTCAAGAAACCGAAATAAAAAGAAAACAAGAAAAACAACAAAAAACATACTGTATTTTCTTTAAAATTATATTTCAGTCTTTTAAATTGTAGTGCTTAGCAGCACCTACCAGAAACATAGTATAATTTCCTAGGTATTGTTTATTTTTTGTCGCTCTGTGCTAGCCATAGAAAAATGGGTGGGTCCGCAACGCACATTTAGATTGAAGTAGCGTCAAAGTTAAAAGTATTTAAAATGTGAAGTACATAAGTTGTTTATAAAACCCCAAAATGACTTTTTTATTTTACAAAAAAAATATACTGGTCAGATAAGAAATTTCGCTAAATTTTTCGTAGACACTTCCAGCTGCTGTGGAAAATTGTGTGTGTCCGTAACGCACGTTGTGTTAGTCATAATTTTTCATACAACATTTTAAGTAAAGTTTTATTAAAAGAAAATTTTAGTACTGTCTAAGATCTAAATTTTTTAATATGAACACAATCTTCAAAATATTTCAACTTTTCGAGAAAACTACAAAATAAGAAAAAAAATCGTGCGTCCGCAACGCTAGGAAATACCTATATATTTCGTATTTTATGCCCTTTAACGTGCCACTCGCACTTTTTTCTAACCCAACATTTCCTTAAGGGGAGGTGAACATTCAGTCAAAAGTTCTGGCCAATAGCTTCAAAAATAAGGCT
Source organism: Muscina levida (assembly GCA_964034835.1). Lineage (NCBI taxonomy): Eukaryota > Metazoa > Arthropoda > Insecta > Diptera > Muscidae > Muscina > Muscina levida. The sequence continues at coordinate 13,738,956 of OZ035881.1, forward strand.
GCTATTGATTTAAGTCTCCCTAGATTGACAAAATCGGTTAGTTTTACGATTTCTCACATTCGTTTTTTCTTCTTTAATTTTGAGTTTTTTTTTTAATTTTTGAGAATAAAATGGGTTGTACTAACCCAACATTTCCTTAAGGGGAGGTGAACATTCAGTCAAAATTTCTGGCCAATAGCTTCAAAAATAAGACTGCTATTGATTTAAGTCTCCCTAGATTGACAAAATCGGTTAGTTTTACGATTTCTCACATTCTTTTTTTTCTTCTTTAATTTTGGGTTTTTTTTTTTTAATTTTTGAGAATAAAATGGGTGGTACTCAACCGATTTTTATGAAACTTTAGAAGTGTCTTAATTTAATCACAAAAAGTGGTTGTATAAAATTTCGTTGCTCTACAACGACTCCTTCCATTTTTGGTCAACGAATGTATAAAGACGTTACACTGTGCCCCATATTCTGAAACTCAGCCCTTTTTTTCAAATCGGCAATCCGTCCCATATTCTGCATTTTAGCCTCCCTAGGTCAAAATTATAGCGGATGTCAACTTTCACCTTAGTTTTTTGAGTTTCTATGACTGAACTGCAGAGGAGGTAACCCATGACACCTAGGCATGCAAATTCCTTAAAGTTACAAAAATAATTCTAGGAGTACGTTGCGATCTAATATATGTACCACTAGATTCGTCTCGAAATAATCTTTCATTTTAGTAGCCACACATATGGGGTCATAATGGAACGCAAGTGGCTCCGTAGTGCCCAATGGGCACCGGCTTTAGTGTGACATACCATTCCAAAGTTTGGGTATCAAGACGAAGAAATGCGTATGCACTTCAACCAACATGGGCTGCCTATATTCAAATTGTCGCCGATGTACATGTGTCACCTTAGTTTTCGGTTATCATTGGCTAAACTGCAGAGAATGGCACCTTTACTTTTTTTTAGCCATATCTCGCCCAGCAATTCACACAAATATCGTTCCACTGTAGGGCTTTATGACAACTAACATTCTTTCATTCTAAATTCCAGCTTAAACTCACCAATTTAGAGTGAAAATTTATTAATTTATTTAATTCCACATAAAACCATTAACAAAACAAATATTAAATACAATTCAAGATTCTGCATAGCAATGTCCCCACAAAATTGTTAGTAAACAAAAACGGCTTCACTACACTTTGCGGCGCCAAGTAAAACAACAGAGTCGGCATTTGCATGCATTCCACACACACACGAAATAACAACTCTGTAACGGCATTATCGACACTGCACTCCACAATCCATTTTTTCTTTCGCTGTTCCTTTTTGCTTTTTTTATCCTCGTCCAATTGTACGAAATGTCAGCACAAAAGATAATAACACAAAAGTAAACGAATGTAAAACATAATGAAGAAAACAATAAAGCACAACACAAAACACACAGAGCAATAAAACGTTAAAGAAGAAGAGCACAGACAAATCCCAATTTGATGAAAATTCCATTTAGTACAATTTGACAATTCGTCGTGCAATGTTCGTCGGTCGGATAAGAAGCGGTTAAACGACGTGCGGTTAAACCATTTGTTTTTTAAGTTGCGGAGAAAATGCGCGAATATTAAAGAAGTTCATACGTTCAGTTTGTTTATATCGCCCCAAGTGTACGCGTACGTGTGTGTGTGTGTATAAATGTTTATTTTTTTTAAACAAAACGAATGCAAAATTCTTTAAAACGCCAAGTAAATGAGTGGAGAGTAAACAAACCACAAATTTTTGGCAATCAACTTCATACAAGAATAATGTTTTTTTCTTTATGTCGTTCACGCAGTGAAGTCACAATTTCAAGTGAATAATTTGTGCTTTTTTGTGATTTTTGTGGGGAGCTTCTTTGGTCAGCGTGTGTACAGCAACAACAACAACAACAAGGAAATCGCAAAATAAAATCCACAATAAAGTAAAGTGTAAGAGAAAGAAAAAGCATCGCAACCATCCCGAAAAACGCCAATCGACGCCAATAGCGGATAAAATATCAGATTGTGTTGTAATTTGATAATAGCAACAACAAAATCAACGTTTTCCCCAAAAAAAACAACAACATTTCTTACATTTGCTGTTGTTGTTGTTGTGTTTGCAAAGTTACATGCAACAAAATCATACACTGCTGCTGCTCTCGGTTCACCTCGGAGAAGAGCAAAAGTAAAACAAATGTAAATAAGAGATGCAAACAAGTAAAAAAAAAACAACAACAACACGATATCTATCAGTGTTTGTGCGCGTTTGTGTGTTTCCCGTGTTTTTTTTCGCTGTTGTTGTTGTTAGTGTCTCTTGTGACGTGTGTGCGTGTTTTCATTTGTTGTTGGCTGCGCTGCGCTGCGTTCGTTAGCTCCAACGCGCTCACAGTGAAGTAATCAATCACCATCAAATTTTGTGCTGGAAATTGAATGAAATTTCGTCGAATTTGTGAAGCAAAAAAAAGTAATTATTCTTATTTATGTTCTCATTGTTGTTATGGAATTTTGTATTTCGTATGTTTGTGTGTTATGCTGTGTGCAGATATGTTGGGGGCAGTTTTTTTTTTCTGAAGTTGTGCCTTCAACTTTTGTTTATTTACTATGCAAATTTTGCTCTTTTTTTTCGGTGTTGTTTTTGTATTTTTTTTTTTTACCAATTTATTAACATTCAATTAAATTCCATTAGTTGGGCATACAAGTGTCAGTGCCGCACAGTGGCACAGTATAGGTGAAATTTAATAAATTAATATACCATTCTCTTCCTCTTGGTCTCCCAACATCGGAATGGTAGGTCAAAGTTGAAGCTGGGTCCCATTGGGGTCTATGAAGGCCCTTGGGATCCATGATGACCACATATGTTTGGGTACTGATTTGAAAGATATTTTCGAGACAAATATTATTTTGCTACGGATTCTCTGGAACAAGTTATATTTACTGTTGTTTGTATGCCATAAGGGTCATGAATAACGACTTTCTGTATTGCACAAGGGTTTTTTCCCGGAGGGTGTGGTGCGGGTATTTAAATTGAGGATATTATCACCACAATTCCAATTAGACTTTTATCCCACGAAAATTCTTGTCCAATTTAGACAAACAAAATATGGCTGAAGTGCTTTTTTTTTTTTTAAAAATTTTCTATTTTCTACTTTTAAAAATTCTATTTTTTTTAGAATTTTTCAATTTATTTCCTTAAATTTTTCTAATTTTTTCCATGATTTTTTGGTATATCCCGGAAATTTAAATGAATCTAACTCTGTCCAGGGACCCGTAGAAACTTAGAAATACCACCGTTTCGTCTCGAAAATATCTTTTGTTTGAGTATTAGAGTATTTGGGGGGAGTGGCATTTTTTTTGCACTTTTGCCTTCCATTTCCTAGAAATACTAAAAATACAATATTTTATAAAAATATTTTTCTTTTGGAGATATTCACCCTATATCCCATTTTTTTGGCCCCCGGCCTTATGGCCCTTAGCGCCAACTTTGACCATGATTTTCATGTTTTAGGGCGTATTTGGGGGGTGTGGAATTTTTTTTTGGACTTTTGCCTTTTTTCTAAAAAAACTAAGGAACAATAAAATATTTTCTAAAAATATTTTTCTTTTGAAGATTTTCACCCTATATCCTTAGAAAATAAAATTCAAAATATATCGTTCTGATTATTTATATACTTACGAAAAATATATAAAAATAGAAAATTTATAAAAAAATATATAATTTCAAAAATTTATGTATGTATTTTTTTTTGATTTTTTTTCTACTACTTTGACTATTATTTTTAATTTCCAACTAATTTTTATAAACACATATATTAATATTAATAAAAATTAATATACACTAAAATGAGAAAAAAAATTATTAAAACAAATTTATTTAAAAAAAAAAAACTGGCAAAAATGCAGAATATGGTTTGGGAGACCAAAATAGGAACAAATATATTCCAAGCCCTCCTAAATACGTCTTAAATGGCGAAAATCAAGGTCAAAGTTGACACCAGTGGTGTAAATTGTATGACGCTACGGAAGCCATGAACCCTCTAACACTTATTTTTAACCAAATAGCATAATAAAATTGGCACAATATAGGGATTAAAGTATGTAGCGCCGCTGGCAAAATTTCATTAAAAAAAAAACGCGGCGACTTTTTAAAAAATATTTTTATTTTATTTTAAGCGCGTTCAAAAAAATAATTAATATCAAATAGTTTGAATTTCTTCACATATAAGTAAATTTTTTAATATTACATGCTTAAAAATTTTCGATAGTGACCCAACAAAAATCGGTCCACGAGACCCTTAGAAGACTCGTATCTTTCATTTGAGTACCCGCAACGGGCCCAACGGGCATATTTTATTTTTTTCCTCAGCACTTCAGTCAAAAATTTTTACTTTTTGAACCTTTTCCTCCCAATTTTTTATATTGATTATATTTTTTTTTCTGATTATTGTTTCATATTTCGGTTGTGGGCCAACTACTATTGGTAATTATGTAATATACAAAATACATCAAAACGATATAGGTACTATTTATTAATACTAAAAATTATACTAGATTAAAAAGAATATAAAAATGTTAAACAAATATATTAATTAAGCTTTTCCGGCTCGCGCTTCTCCACCCGTACTTCTTATGTATTTAAGCAATACATATAAAATCCAAACGCTTCATAAGACGAACGAACACTCCATTTATGTGATTGTAGCTTTATCCCATTGGTCTCAGTAATAGTTCCTATATATGTCTATCAGTACGAATTTCAAAAGATACATTCGTATCATACAACCAAAAAAGACTGGCACCTCCTCTAATTTTACAGGAAGCATGCTCATAGACGATTTAAACTTTAGCCGTTTGGTCTGGGTGATGGTACCAGTTTTATCCTTTTTCGGACTTTTTTATACTTAAATGTTCGAATTTCTAAAAAAACGCATGTGGACGCAACGCTCTCTAATTATACTGGTATCAATTCTATACACATTACCTTTAGGCATTTGGTCTGGGCGTTCCCTTTTTCGGAATTTTTGACCTAAAGAACAATTTTTATCCCCTTTCCGATTTTTTTACCTAGAAATATAGGTTTTCGAAAAACCTTCAAATCAATTAGATAGTGAACATGCGCATATCAATTTTCGCGATTATAGCTTTAGCTGATTGGTCTGGTTGTTGGAACAAGGTATTTTTATGCCTAAAATTACAATTTCCAAAAATCAATTCTTAGCTGACGTTTACTTGAAAATGGGAACAACCACCCCAAATTTGATCATCCTACCTAAAGCTATGTTAGCTAGTCATTTAGTTAGCTAAGCAATCTTAAATATATAGACTATGAAAATGTTATTACAATCATTCTATTAATATACGTACCAATTTTAAAAGGGGCGTGGCACCGCCAATTTCCCGCGAAAAGTAAAAAATGGTACATGGAGTACCATTTGCATATGTAGACAATATCATTTGCATACCTTTAAAGGCTCGTGAAATATGACCTGTAATAGAGGTTCTAACAATAGTACTACACAGTGAAAATTTCATTGCAAGCGGTCCATTTATTTCGTTGATATAACGATTTTTTTAAAAGAGTCTTGACACCTCTTCCTTGAATCATTAACTTAATTTCCCTTTACACCCCATGAATGAGGTATGGGATAGCTTCTCGCGTTGTTGTGAATTAACACGCTTTCTATTTTTAGATTCACAACTAACGGCACCTACTTATTTATCGACGAATGCGAACGTCACTGTTTTGAGAAGCTCTTACTAGACACGACGATTGAATCGACGCTTAATACTGCGAAGTTGTTGTCAAACAACATTCGAGGGGAGCCGACAATGAAAGAAAATTTTATTTATTTTTTTCTTTTAAGATGACTGGAGCCAGGTTTGAACCTGCGATCTCCCGCATGGTAGTCGCGTGTTCTAACCACTATGCCACGGCCGGTCCCATCATTATCATTATCAATCATTAACACTTGTTGCAAATCTCATCTTCATATCTCTAATGGCTTGTGAGATATGACCGATTGAAATTTCGATTTGTATGTCTAAATATTTTTTCATGGCCCATTGACAGTATCACACAAAGAAAATTTAATTACATTCGGTCCATTAATTTGGCCCATATAACGATTTTTAAAAATGGACATGGCATCGCCGTCTTTCTGCGAAATATTTTTTCTTATCTGACCGATATACGTACCAAATCTAGATTTCTTACCTATAATGGTTTAAAAGATATAGCCATATCAATATTCGACCTGTAAGGAGCGGTGCCACGCCAATTTTAACCCCTTACAGGCATAAAAGGAACCTACATTCCAAATTTCACGGTTTTAGCCTTAGTCGTTTGGACTAGGGTGATCAGTCAGTCATCCAAGTCTTTTATAATCTTCTTCTTTTTATATAAAAAGATGAATTGTTTTTCGGTGGTAATACCATCACTTGGGAACTCATGGACCGATTTGACAAATTATTTGTCACAATGTTCGTAAAAGGCCGCGAATGGTTTTATATAAAAAAAAAAATTGACCACGCCCATTTCTACGCCCACTTTTTTAATATGTCTAAAATTCCTTTAAAATGATTTAAAAAGTTAATAATGTTCTATATGGAAAATATAATCTATATAAAAGGCTTGGGTGACAGACTGATCACTACCCAAACGGCTAAAGCTAGAACCATACAATTTAGAATGTAGGTTTCACTTTTGACGTAGGCGCGCACTAAGAAGGGATTTTTGGAAATTCGGACTGAAAGGGGGTAAAAAGGACGTGGCACCCCTCCATACAATTGGAGTTTTAAAATGACTGTATCTTTTGAACAATTATAGGTACGAAGTCGAGAGTTGGTACGTATATTGGTCGTATAAGAAAAATGGTAATATTGGCTAAATAAATGGACCGATTGCAATTGAATTTTCTATGTGTGATATTGTCCATAGGGCCTCTATCATAGGCTACATGAAAACATAATTAGATAAAGGGGCGTGTTATCGCCCACACAAACCGAAATTTCAATCGGTCTTATCTCAAGAGCCATTAGAGGTATAAAGATGAGATTTGCTACGTAAGTTACTGATATAAAGAGGATTACGTCTCGCTGGAAAACGGGCATTGCCCCGCCCCTTTTGGAAAAATCGTTATCTGTGCGAAATATATGAACCGATTGCAATGAAGTTTTCACTGTGTAGTACTATCCGTAGGGTCTCTATCATAGGCTACATGAAAACGTACTCAGACCAAGGGCGTGGCTCCGCACACACAAAACAAAATTTGAATCGGTCATATTTCGCGGGCCATTAAAGGTATGAAGATGATATTTGCTACATATGTAAATGGTACATGGGGGATTACGTCTCGCTGGGAAATGGAAACAATTGTTACGTCGGTCATATTAATAGAATGATTGCAATAACATTATCATAATCAATACATTTAAATTGTCTCTACTGTCTGTAGATAGGAAGATTAAATTTGGGATGGTTGTTCCCTTTTCGAGTAAACGTCAGCTGAGAACGGATTTTTGGAAACTCAATCGGCTAATGGTATAATCGCGAAAATTGATACAGTTATGCTTACGATCAAATTGGATTGAAGTATTTTTTTAATCCGATGTTTCTGGGTAAAAAAAATCGAAAAGGGATAACAATTTTATTATCGCCCAGACCAAACGGCTACTGATGTAATAATGATAAGTTATATAGGCTTGCTCCCTATGAAATTAGAACGAACCAAGGACGGTTTTGGAAATTCATACCTTTTAGGGGTAAAAATGACTGAAAAGGGATAAAACTGGTAATAAACGGCTAAAGGTATAGTCTCAAAAATTGTGCGATATAAAGTAATTTTGGGACCGGCCGTGGCATAGTGGTTAGAACACGCGACTACCATGCGGGAGATCGCAGGTTCAAACCTGGCTCCAGTCATCTTGAAAACAGCAACTTCGCAGTATTAAGTGTCGAGTCAATCGGCGTGTCTAGTAAGAGTTTCTCAAACAGTGACGGTCGCATTCGTCGATAAAGAAGTAGGTGCCGTTAGTTGTGAATCTAAAAATAGAAAGCGTGTTAATTCACAACAGCGAGAGAAGCTATCCCATACCTCATTCATGGGGTGCAAAGGGAAATTAAGTAATAAAGTAATTTTAAAATTCGTTCATAAGCTGTAAAAATACCGAAAAAGAAATAAAACTGATGATATCACCCAGATCAAATACCTGAAAGTAGAGTTACGAAAATGTATATAGAATTGCTCCCTATAGAAATAGAGAACTTTAAATGGGGTTTTTCAAAATTCCATTTTAGTTGTGCGATACGAATACAATCACTCAGACCAATGAGATAAAGCTACAATCACATAAATGAGGTATTCGTTCGTCATATGAAGCGTTAGCACTTTACCTGTATTGCTTAAAGTCATAAGATGGTTTATTGTAAGTACGGGTGAAGCAACGCGAGCCGGGAAAGCTAGTAGGTTATATTTTTTAAATTTTTAATCAAATGAGCGAGAGAGAGATAATATTTTCTACACAGACAGTACTCGACACTTCAGGTTAAAATTTGCAGACGAAATTTTTAATTTCGATAAAGGGGCGTCGGGGGCGTGGCAAAACTGTGTTTTAACCTGTGTTGGCTTAAATTAGCAGACAACATTTATTGTTTAATCAGTGGAAAATTGTAATTTAATCCTAGAGAGATAAAAATTGGAAAACAAAACTGCATTTTAGTCCTACAGAGACAAAACTTGATATATGTATATTACTCGGTACAACAATTATAACTTTTCGAAATGGGGGCGGGGTGGGTATGGTCAAACTGTATTTTAGGCCTAGGCCTTTATTGGTACCATTTAATATAGTTTGTACGGTTAAAGCAACACAATTTGATATGCAGATAAAACGTTGCACAACAGGTATAAAAATGTTGACGAAATGTTTTTTTCTTCTACGTCTATTCATATGAAGGCGAAAATTTTATTTCCGAATAGTGGACGGAGCGAAAAATATTTGATACCGATATATACTCGCCAATATAGATAGGAATATACAGACAAAATATTTTATTGCGGTAAGTGGTCGGAAGGGGCGTGACAAAAGTGTTTTAGCGCTAGAGTAGTTTCTCGGCACTACAACGAAATGTTTTTTGGAGGTATATAAGGTAATATTTGTATACAGGTAGTCCTCGGCAGAATAGATATTTGCAGACAAAATTTTTAATTTCGGCAAGTGAGTGAATTTTGCATGAGAAATGTAGGCAAGCTCAACAAATTGTCATCGAGCTTAAGTAACGATCCCAAAGTATGTACGCTTAAAAGTAGAATATGACAGCACTTACAACTGTTGTTTAATTCCGTGAAATATGTTATATGAAGTTAATAGTTTGAATTTTCTTCAATTATGCAAAAGAGAAGCATTGCCGGGCCCACTAAAAATTTATAAAAATAAATAAAAAAAAAACTGTTGAAAAACAATCGGAGAACCACAAAATATTTTTTTTTTTAAATTGAGTTCTTACCCCTATTTTGTTTTAAAACAAATAAGAATTTTTCTTTAAAAATAAAATTAGTATAAAATGGCTGTGATTGATATACAATTAAAAATTTTAGGTATAAAATTTAAAAAAATATATAAATATTAAAAAAGAACCAAAAAAATTTCAAAAATTATATACAAATTGAAAAATGAACAAAAATTTAAAAAAATTATTAAGCTACTAAAAAATATTTTCCATCCAAATATAATTTTTTTTTAAAAATTTCTCTATTTGTTCTAAAATTAACAAAAAAAAATTATCATAAAACAACAACATAAACAAAAATTAAAAAAAATTCTAATGCAATTAAAAAATATTTTCCATCCTCTTTTAAAAAAATTCTGTATTTTGTCTTAAATTAACTACAAATTTGTTATTATAATTTACCTCCATTTTTACATTAAAAACAAAATTAAAAAAAAAAATATATAATATATATATGTATATATGTCGTAGTACTGTATGTCGTAGAACTGTATCTAAATGTAAAACTGCAAGCTTTGACACCTATGTCTAAGCTTGGGTGGAATCGACTGGCGCTACTGTTTGATATTTCAAAAATCACAAGGCGTAGAGAGTTTGGCTACGAAGCAAAGCAGTGGTGGCGGGATCGAGACTGCCTCGTTTGAATTTTTAAATAAATTATTAAATTTCCATCAATCAATAAAATTAATTTTTGAAACAAATAGTCGATTTATTGAAAATATTCAAGAAATGAATGCTAACCCGACATATTTATATATATTATATATATTTATTTAAAAAGGAGTAACGAAAAAATATGCTAAAGCCACTTCAAAAATATTTCCATCTAAACATAAAATTATTTTTTTTGCACAATTTAAAATTTTTGGCTACCTAACAGCGAATCGAAAAAGTTTATTTAAATGCAATTTTTTTTTAATTTTTACTGAACAAATTTTTCTATCGCATGCCTTAACACATTTTGTTCTTAAATATTTATTTTTTAATAATTCCACAGTAAAAAAAAGTTCTTAGTGACAAAAAACGAAATATTGTCCCTGCTTCTTTATTTTAATTATTTCGTCATTGAAAAATCCACTAATGGTTTATTTGCCCAAACTAAATTGATTGTATTTATAATAAATGTGGTGACAAATTGTTGATGTTTACACACATTTACACATTTTACTACATATAAACATTGCTTATATTTGATTCTGTTTTTTTTTTCTTTATCATTTTCAGGTTTGTAAACGTATCAATTTGTCGTGGGTGTTGTTAAGTTGCTTTTATCAGTGTCAAGTGTACGAGAAAATCTCGTTTACAAAATCTTTCCAAATCAAGTCACGTCTTAATGTTGCTCGTTATTTTAAAGTTTATGATCTTCTAACGGCAATACCATTAAATAGTAATCATTATTTTGCCATTAAAGAAAATTACTCGATTGAAATCAATAACTAATGATTTGAAAGTAAATTTCACATAAAAAATAGTGCACAACCAAAAAAAAGAAAGAAAGCCATAAAATCTCATTAAAAAGTTATAAGGAAATTTAAAAGCTTAACAAGAAAACGAAGTGTTAAATTAATTTGAAATCAAGTGCTTGCAATATCTATATTGCTCTCCTGCACCCACCCTCCAAACCATTCGACTCAAATTAAACGCGTTAACATTTGCCAAACATGAATAATTATCAAAACCAAACTCCACCGCCGGTGTTGAGAAATCATCATCAACATCACCAGCAGCAACAACAACACCACAACAATCATCATTTCTCATCGTCAGTGCAATTGACACCGGTGGCATCACAGTCCCACCACCATCACCAGCAATTGCCGCCGCCGCCACCCCACCCTCAACATCATCAGCACCAGCAGCAGCATCATTTTACAACACCTGCTGCTGTACCGCTACCAGCAGCAGCACCATCGTCGGTACTGGCGGTGGCAGCAGCAGCCACAACAACAGCAACACCTCATCATCAGCAACCGCAGCCTTTAATTAGCAACTCTTTGGCAATACGTCAAGAGATTCAACGTTTCGAAAGTGTTCACCCATCGATCTATGCCATCTATGACTTAATCGATTTGTTACCCATAACGGACGCCCAGATCGCTCAGCAAATAAGGGATCATGTCGTCTGTATTGAAGGTGAGTCAAGTCAATCTGTATGTAGTGTAAACATGTGGTTACCACCGGTTACGCCGATACTTCTTGGCCTATCATGTATCAAAAACCAGACGGATAAGATTTGCAACACAAGTGTTGAAAGACACTAAGCTGCGCTAAGACGAGAGTGGGATAATGAGATGAGCTACAATTTAAGCATTGTTGCATTGACTTGTTGAATCATTAAATCATGGAATCATTGAATGATTTAATGCTTCAATGATTTAATGATTTAATGATTTAATTATTTAATGATTTAATGATTTAATGATTTAATGATTTAATGATTTAGTGATTCAATGATTCAATGGGACAATAATTCATTTAATTTCATTTAATTCATCAATGAATTATTGATTCATTGATTAATGTTCCCCCTTTCTACTTGACTTTGTATATATCTATTTGTTTTCTTTAAATCTTCAGCCATTTTCCGATATAAAGTTCGGGACATTTATTTGTTGTAAGTAATGATTCAGTGAATCAATAAATTAGTGATTCAATGATTCAAAGATTCAATGAGTCCATGATTCAATGACTGAACGATTAAATTATTCAATGATTGAAAGATACAATCATTCAATGAATCAATGATTCCACGTGTCAATGATTCAGTGACTCAATGATTCAATGATCCTATTATTCAATGATTCAATGAATCAATGTTTCAATGGTGCATTGGTTCATCAGCATTGATTCAGTGATTCAATGATGCATTGTTTCAATGACTCAACGATTCAATTATTCAATCGTTGATTCATTGATTAATGTTCCCCCTTTCTCCTTGACCTTGTCTATATCCTCCACTCTATTACTTTTCTTCATATCTTCTGCTATTATCCGGTAGAAAGTTCGGAACATTTATTTGTTGTAAGCTTTTGTTGTTCTTTTCTTGTTTTTGTTTTACTTTTGTGTTATTATCTTTGGCGCATTTTTGCGTTTATCGCAACGAAACAAAAAAAGAAAATAATTTCGCCTCGCAGTTCAACGTTTTGCGTTGCATTCATTTGTTGCGGATTTCTCGGTCGCAGCCTAATATGCTGATAAATCAGTTTGTTTGGCCGTTGCATTCTTGTTATGGGCACTCGTGGCTCGTTCCAGAAATTGAACCAGACACAGCGCCACATTGACTTTGCTAACCCATCATGTTTGGACTGAATGCGTATGTCCGTCTGTATGTATGTCTGTGTGTTTTTATTGTTGCCTTCACCCAAGTGAGTAAGCCAGCCAGTGCGTACTGCTATGCGATCACGAGTGGCGGCGAAGAACTATAAACTATATTTAGTTTTAATGTTTAGCGAAGTAAAAAGGAATATTAATTAGTTTTCTTTTGTTACATATGAAATGTTTACCTAAATATTGTGAAATTAATTGCACAGAGTTTGTTGATAAAAATGTGTATGAGCAGCTTATTTGGAATAGCAGAGAATGCAGCAATAGTTTCCTCGAAGGTTACATTTTCTTCAATATATCGAACAGAAAAGAAACACCTTTACTTTCAAAGCAAATCTTTATCACGCCCTTCCAATGCCAGGAACTTCCTTATCTTTTTATCGTCATCAAAATTTCAAAATAGACGCGCAACACACACATAGATTTGACATTGATAATGAATGACACTAAACGTAGGAAAAAGACAGTCTATCAATGACGTTTTCGTTTCGTCCTTTCCTAGTGATGATGAATGAAGCAGTCAGTCTGCAGTCATTGTTGGTGGGTTTGGTGGCTACCAGACACTACAGTCTAAACGGATAATAAAGTCGGCTAATGTCGATAGGGAAAGGGGTAGATCAGCTCTACATGCAACAAAGGTACTGCAGGCTGACTGCATATGCAAACATTGATAATGGCAAACAAACGTGACAGTGTTGTCTAAAGGTGTGGATAATGGAAGCTCACTTCCGTTTACGTAGCGACAACAAATGTATGACTATGTAATCAATAGAGGCAGGACAACGTCCGAGGATGTTGCAACCGATGGTTGAAAGAAATATGGAGAGTTGCTAAGAGTTTCATAATTTTTGGCATTCCAGGAGAAAGGCAACATTTTGCTTTGCTTTTTAAGCGACAAAAATAAGAGATGAGCTTTTTCGTTTGGTTGCTTTTCTTTACCCCCGTCAACTGTCACGAGTTAGCCCCGGGGCCAACCATATGTTTTCATATGCGCAACACCTGACTACGGGTAGATAGCATAAGCATGAGTGACTGACTACTGACTGGCTGACTGATTGTCCGATTGTCTGTCTAAACATTTTCATTGTGGATTTACACAGGTTGTTACGGCTGTTGGCTGTTCTCTTTTACTTCAGCTGCTGTTGAAGAGTCTTCCCGCATCGTGCAAAGTGTTTTATTGTCACTTTTTGTCTTATAATTTGTGCTCTTTTTTACGTTTTTTCGCAGGTTTTTTTTTTTGTATTTTGTCTTCTTGCAACATAGTCCGCTTACAACAAATGTTCTTTGTATGTATGTCTATTGTATAACGTGGGCTGTTTTACGGTTGTCTTTTTCATTTTTTATCATTTTCCATTGAATGAATTTGTTGTCGTTGTTGTTGTCTACTTCTTTGTACGTGAGCTTCATGCGTGGTATTAGTTTCAATACCTCTGAGGCCTATTGCAAAAAGTATAGAAAAAAACACAAAACAAAACAAAAAAATTAATGCATTATTGATGTCAATGACTCGACTCGACTCGACTAGAAGCGACTGTGTCGAGTCGCATTGAGTCAAGTACTTTTTGACGTATGTGCTCAAGTGCTTTCTGGTGGCTTTTTGTGGGTGGTTGGTGGGAGTTGGTTGGACTTTGGCAATAGAGGTGGTAGCCTGCAAGCGCTCTGTTATCATTTATTCTATGGTTGCGTGACATAAGGGATTGGAAAACAATTAAACTTACAAGTATTAGATAAAAGCAACAATTTGCCTCGAGGGGGATGCAGCAGCGTTTTACTTTTTAAATGGCCATCATAACAAATTTATCGATGGCTAAATAATTGATAGGTGTTTAAAGGAGGAGTTGCTTGAAGGGTAGTTAAAAGACTCTGAGCGCATAGCATTTAAATGGGGAACATTTAAAGGGGATGTAGCACGTCAAAGACTGAAGGATATGAGGGATCCTTTAAGTTTATTGCCAATTGATGCAATACATTCAAATCAACTAGTATAGCAATTCAAGTGCTATTATTGAACAAAAGAAATTACTATTATTGTACCGAAAAGTACTATTATAGCACCAAAATCGTTCTTTACTTGCACAACAACTTGATTCGCCGATTCACCGTTTCGATGACTCACTGATTCATTGACACACCGATTCATTGATTCATTAATTCATTGATTCATTAATTCATTGATTCATTGACTTATTGATTCAATGATTCATTATTTCATTGGTTCATTGATTCTTTGATTCATCGATCCATTGATTCATTGATTGAACGATTCATTGATTCATTTATTTAATTATTCATTGATTTTTTTGATTGTTTGCTTAATTGATTCATTCAAATCGGCTTGTAAAGCAATTCAAGTGCTATTATTGAACAAAAAAAATTACTATTATTGTACCAAAAAGTAGTATTATAGCACCAAAATCGTTCTTTACTTGCACAACAACTTGATTCTCCGATTCACTGTTTCGATGTCTCATTGATTCATTGACGCACCGATTCATTGATTCATTAATTTATTGATTCATTGATTCGTTGATTCATTGATTCATTGATTCATTAATTTAATTATTCATTGACTCATTGATTTACTGACTCATTGATTTATTGAATCATTGTTTCATTGATTCATTGATTCATAGATTCATAGATTCATAGATTCATTGATTCATTGATTAACTGATTCATTGATTTATTGATACATTGGCTCATTGATTTGGTATTTCATTGACTCATTAATTTAATTATTCATTGACTCATTGATTTACTGATTCATTGAATCATTGTTTCATAGCTTCATTGATTCATAGATTCATAGATTCATTGATTTTCTGATTCATTGATTCATAGATTCATAGATTCTTAGGTTCATAGATTCATAGATTCATAGATTCATAGATTTATAGATTTATAGATTCATTGATTCATTGATTAATTGATTCTTTGATTTATTGATTCATTGATTTATTGATTCATGTATTCTAAGATTGATTGATTCATTGATTTATTGATTCATTGGTTCATTGATTTGGTGTTTCATTGATTCATTAATTTAATTATTCATTGACTCATTGATTTACTGATTCATTGATTCATTAATTTAATTATTCATTGACTCATTGATTTACTGATTCATTGATTCATTGAATCATTGTTTCATAACTTCATTGATTCATTGATTCATTGATTCATTGATTCATTGATTCATAGATTCATAGATTCATAGATTCATAGATTCATAGATTCATAGATTCATAGATTCATAGATTCATAGATTCATAGATTCATAGATTCATAGATTCATAGATTCATAGATTCTTAGATTCATAGATTCATAGATTCATAGATTCATAGATTCATAGATTCATAGATTCATAGATTCATAGATTCGTAGATTCATAGACTCATAGATTCATAGATTCATAGATTCATAGATTCATAGATTCATAGATTCATAGATTCATAGATTCATAGATGCATAGATTCATAGATTCATAGATTCATTGATTCATTGATTCATTGATTCATTGATTCATTGATTCATTGATTCATTGATTAATTGATTCATTAATTCATTAATTCATTGATTCATTGATTCATTGATTCACTGATTCATTGATTCATTGATTCATTGATTCATTGATTCATAGATTAATTGATTCATTAATTCATTGAATCATTGTTTCATAGCTTCATTGATTCATAGATTCATAGATTCATTGATTTTCTGATTCATTGATTCATTGATTCATAGATTCATAGATTCATAGATTCATAGATTCATAGATTCATAGATTCATAGATTCATAGATTCATAGATTCATAGATTCATAGATTCATAGATTCATAGATTCATAGATTCATAGATTCATAGATTCATAGATTCATTGATTCATTGATTCATTGATTCATTGATTCATTGATTCGCCGATTCATTGATTCATTGATTCATTGATTAATTGATTCATTGATTCATTGATCCATTGATTCATTGATTCATTGATTCATTGATTCATTGATTCATTGATTCACTGATTCATTGATTCATTGATTCATTGATTCATTGATTCATTGATTCATTGATTAATTGATTCATTAATTCATTGAATCATTGTTTCATAGCTTCATTGATTCATAGATTCATAGATTCATTGATTTTCTGATTCATTGATTCATTGATTCATTGATTCATTGATTCATAGATTCATAGATTTATAGATTCATAGATTCATAGATTCATAGATTCATAGATTCATAGATTCATAGATTCATAGATTCATAGATTCATAGATTCATAGATTCATAGATTCATAGATTCATAGATTCATAGATTCATAGATTCATAGATTCATAGATTCATAGATTCATAGATTCATAGATTCATAGATTCATAGATTCATAGATTCATAGATTCATAGATTTATAGATTCATAGATTCATAGATTCATAGATTCATAGATTCATAGATTCATAGATTCATAGATTCATAGATTCATAGATTCATAGATTCATAGATTCATAGATTCATAGATTCATAGATTCATAGGATCATAGATTCATAGATTCATAGATTCATTGATTCATTGATTCCCTGATTCATTGATTCATTGATTCATTGATTCATTGATTCATTGATTCATTGATTCATTGATTAATTGATTAATTGATTCATTAATTCATTAATTCATTGATTCATTGAATCATTGATTCAGTAATTCATTGATTCATTGATTCATTGATTCATTGATTCAGTAATTTAGTAATTCATTGATTCAGTAATTCATTGATTCATTGATTCGTTGACTCATTGATTCATTAATTCATTGATTCATTGATTCATTAAAATATAAAAATATAAAAATATAAAAATATAAAAATATAAAAATATAAAAATATAAAAATATAAAAATATAAAAATATAAAAATATAAAAATATAAAAATATAAAAATATAAAAATATAAAACAATAAAAATATAAAAATGTAAAAATTAAAATAAAAATGTATGTTATTATATTTTTATAAATCAATCTCCTGTGCTATTATTGAGTTAACTTCCACCAAGTTTATATTTACTAAATTTAAACAAAAATTGAATAAAATTCTTGTAAACGTTAGCCAACAACAAACCGACCCAAACCTCCAAATTTCCTGTAATATAAGCAAAAGAAAACACCCCCTAAAAAAGGGCCATAAAACGCCCACTCAAGAAACATTGATGTTTGTTGGAAATCCATATCAACAGGAAAATAAACAAAGTGAAACAACAGCAAACATCTAAGACAGACAGTATTTAAGAAAAAAAAATCCCATAAATACATTTAGCCATAACAATCAATCAGCCCCTAAAAAATCCCATAATTTTCTTAGTTTCTAGTATGGACTTCCTTTCGTTTAGCATGAGAATTTTTTATGATTGCTTTTTAGCTTTGCTATGCAATTTATTGGATATGATGGCACAGCGTCTTGGGTAAGATGAGAGTGAATTGATCTTTCGCTTCTCGTGCTAATGATAATGCTCACTAGGAGCCAAAGAGGTACAGAATGTCCTCTCTCTCCCTCTCCCTCTCTGTTTTATTGAAATGTTTTAATGGCTTTCTTTCAAAGTTAATGATGTAGATGATAACGATAACAATTTGTGTTTTTGTTTTCGATTTTATTATTGTTTATTGTATTGATGGCTTTTTTGTGTAATATTTTTTCTTTATAAATGATAAAGGGTAATGGGAGCATGTTTGGTTAAAATAAAATGATTAATTATATGTACGTTTCATAAAATAGATAGCAGATAACAAATTATAGAAACACTTTACCGACCAACATAGACAGATACAGGTTATTTTGTGTGATACAAATATGTATCGGATTTTGATGGATCTATGGGAAATAATTTGAATTTATAAATTTTTAAATATTTATACATAAAATTCGTAGGTTACACACTCACTGACTGAACCACGCCAAGATCAAATAGATGGTCAAAAAACATTTTGAAGTAATAGTACTTTTTAGTACAATTTCGCATATTGTTGCGTACTATTTTTCTAAAAAATATTACCAATTTTGTTTATATGTCCCTCTTTTTTAAATTACATCCTTTATAAAATATTACCCTGGATATCACTTTGCGGTATGTTAACAAGGACTTCATGGCCATGGCCTTTGTATAGTTGGCTTTTTGTATGTTAACGATTAAAATTTCATTGCCAATCCGTTTATAACAACTTAGAGTATGAGATTAATTTCTCATCTCCTGTTAATTCCTTTTTCCCTCCCCCATAGGCTTAATTCAATAAACCACCAACCAACCCTTCATTTTCATATGGTGACTGTGATAAAAATTCCTTGTAACCTGTCGTCTCACTCCAGACTTATTCTGCTGTTAAATTGCTTTATAAAAACAAAAGCAAATAAAGCGATGAAACCCCCCAAAAAAAAGAATGTATCTAAAGCTAATGACCATTACTCTTACAAATTGCAGCAGCAGCAGCAGCTACATACATATAAATATAAATAAAGAAAAGCGAAACGTAACGAATCGAATCGAAATCAACATTGCCACAACATTACAAAATCCAAAAGAGATATCTGCTGACAAATATAAATTGCATTGCAGGGATAAATGAAAGGATACACCGAAGAGCAACTATGAGAGAGGGAGATGGAGAGAGAGAGGGAAAGAGGGAGAGGTAAAGGAAGAGTATGCCATTACTACACAACATGAATCAGGAAGACCAAATGTAATCGGGTTAGAACAGTGGTTTGGTATGCATCATATGCACTTCAGTAGAACAACATTGTTCTAGCTGATACAATCATGTAATGGTAATGTGATGCAAGGTAAAGACTTCTGATCGGTTCAACTTAGTAAACCCAGGATGATCCTTGTCAATTACACTTCAAGTCTACTCACAGACTGGCGGAAGTCCTCGAAGAAAACAAGATTGACATAATCGCTTTACAGGAAATCCGTTGGACGGGACACGGGTGCTCGACATCTACTATAATGGCCAAGCGGACAAGCACGAGTTTGGATGTGGATTTGTCATTGGTAAGAGATTTCGACACCTAGTCTCACGATTCAACCCGGTGTGTGAACGTATAGCCACCATAAGAGTAAAAACAAAGTTTTTCCACATAACACTTATATGTGCCATGCTCCGACAGAAGAGAAAAGCGAGGAAGACAAACGAGAGCCTAGAAAATGTATATGACCGTAGCCCCAGCCATGACATTAAAATTGTACTAGGATATTTTATTGCTAAAATAGGCAGGGAGGTCGCATTTGAGCGTACCATCAGACTGTACACCGAAGCGCCGAACAATGGCATCAGACTGATTGATTTTCTGCGGCCAGAATAATGGTAATTAGCAGTACTAGATTTAACAATAGAAATATTTATAAGGTAACTTGCATATCTCCAGATCAATTGACGAGGAACCAGTTAAATCACGTGGTAATTGATGGAAGGCACGCATCGAGTGTTCTGGACGTACGAGTGATCGGGGGTGCGAACATTGACTCCGATATCTAACTTACCGCAGTTAATATACGCACAAGGCTAAGCATGGAGAAAAACGTACTTAATCGTGCACGAAAAAAGCTGGACATCGGTAAACTGCAATAGTGGACGCCTACTGCTATCACTTAACTCTACTCCCACGGAATGCTCCAACCCCTGATAATATTACCTCGTAGTGGCGATATAAAGCCGAATTCATAGAACCGACTGCGAGAAACGAACTTGGGTGCTTTAAGCCATCCAAAGTTGATACCTGGTACGATGAAGAATGTTGCAATGCCACGAGAGAGACGGATGCTGCATACAGCGCAGAACTGCAACCAATGGCAACGCGAGCCGTTCGTGAACGGCACAGGGAGAAGAAAGGAGAGGCAACTCGTCCCTTTAGACGGAAAAAGAAGTAGCTGAAGAAGAGACAGGATGAGTACACAGAGTTGCTCCGAAGTATAGGGGAAGCCCGAAAATTCTACAAGAGAGTAAAGGCAAGAATGCGCTGAACAGGGTTGCCCTACTGCAAGGAGAGCGATGGCCATCTAGTGACGGACCCACATAAGGTTCTGAATATATGGAGAGAACATTTAAAAAACCTACTGGATACGGACACTACTCCAGAGGACCCCGCTTCAAACCATGACGATGGTATTAACTATCCACCTCCGAGCCAGAGCGAGATACGTGTAGCAATATTCCGCATTAAAAACAATAAAGGGCTGGGACCGATAATCTCCCTGCTGAATTGTTTAAGGCTAGAGGAAAGGAGCTGTTTATGAAAAATAGATCGAAACCTACCACCTCTTCGCCGACTACAAAGCTGCTCTCGGCTCTCCGAAAAAGAATAGGCTACATGTGGGCATGTCTGAGTTTGGTAATGCTAATTCGATTTTGCAGATGTACCTTGCAAAACACTAAATCCTCTATTAAGATTGGTAAGGAGCACTCTGAACCATTCAACACTGAAAGAGATCTCAGGCAGGGTGATAGCTTGTCCTGTGGACTATTTAATATAGTTATGGAGAAGGTGATGAGAAAGGCTGGAGTCAACATGTCTGGCACCATATTCATACTAGCCTATGCCGATGATATAGACCTAATTGGCCGAAATCTGTGGTATGTTACTGCAGTTTTCTCATTGCTTGAAAAGGAATCAGCAAAAGTGGGGTTAGCGGTCAACGAGGACAAAACAAAAATAATGATTACGAGGAACAAAGAGTCCCATCGGTGGGGACGCACCGACAACGTTGAAAATTACTGGTTTGAGGTAGTAGATGAGATTACATACCACGTCGGCAGCACTTTGGTAACACCACCTTATCTCGAGATACTAAAAAACAGCTGTACCAGGTTTTAATTTTACCCGTTCTGTTGTATGCTGCCGAATCGTGGGTGCTTACGACAACGGACATACAAAACCCGAGAGTATTCGAGAGAAATATACTCCGAAAATATATGAACCTATCTGTGTCGACGGCGAGTTTTGATCTTTACCACGACATCGACGTAGCTAAAAGAGTCAGAATCCAACGACTACGATGGCTGGGACATGTTGCCAGAATGGATGTAAATGCTCCAGCGAGAAAGGTGTTTGAAGGCGAACCTGAAGGACGACGCAGAGCAGGGAGACCAAAACTCCGTTGGAAGGACCAAGTGGTAGGCGACGTGCCACCATCTGGTAGGAATAACTGGAGAACACACGCAGAAGACCGAAGCGTATGGAATTCTTTAGTACTTCAGGCCTCAAATTTATGAACTACGTTCGTAAGTTGTAATGGGCTACTTAAGTAAGTAAGTAATTTTTATGATTTTTTTTTAACTAACTTCCTACAAAACTTTTAGTCGACGTTAAAAACTTACTTTTTCATTAAAAAAAACTATAAAACCCAAAATCATTATTTTTCTCTTATTACCGCCAACCTAGATGTTGTAGGACAAAACGAGCTCAGAGTAAAGTTTACTATTCATTTAAGTGCATCAATTGTTGCCAACAAATCGAAGAACCCTAACCACTGTGCTGCTGCAACTACATCAGACACGTATAACATGCAACAAAATCAAATACTGCTACATTTGGTTGCAGCCACGAAAAATTACAACAGAACAACACACCATTTCATTTGAACCTTTACAATCCACATAAGAGTTCTTGCCGCGTATCCTTTTGCCCCCCGTTACATCACCCTACCATGTTCACAAGTCCATAGGAGAGAACTAGTGGCAATGCGCTGTTGCGGATACATTCTTTGGAGTGTAAGAGCTTTTTATTTCGAATCTATTTGACATGACGATGAGGATGACACTACTCTCGGTAGATCAAACTGCAAACAAGATAAAAGGGCAGTGAAAGGGGTAAGGGTAGGGGTAGCCATTTCATACAGCAATGGCATGAGAAGGTACTCGCAAATAATTGAATGAAATTTTATATTGTGAGTGAAACGTGGAAGAAAAATCAAAAGCAGGACGTGGGGAAAACAACAGCAAGGAGAAGAAGGATCTAACAGGGAATCAAGGTAGACTATAGGGCAGGGACGAATTGGAAGTCTAATAGGGACTCAAGGTAGACTAAAGGGCAGTGACGGGAATTGAGAGTTCAGCACAACGAATTGCTAGTTCAGAGCTAAGGGTGTACTGAGATGCAACGGAATGGATAAACATTTGACGGACGGTCTTAGTGAGTACCAAAAGGAAGGATGTATTTAGAAGAGACGTATCTAGAGTCTAAAAGTAAGATAGAAACAAGGACATAGTGAAGAGATAAAGCAGCAGTAAAGAGGGAAAGGAACATATAGCACAACTAAATATCATAGGACCTATACCACAAGGTTAGACGGATCTGGGGAATTACGACCGGATAGAGTTGCAGTAGAACATAAAGTATAACAAAAGGACAAACACTGTGATAGCCTAGCACAAGGGCAGACAAATAGTCTGAGCAAACGAAGAACTTCGATTACCTAAGCTCAAGAAACAGATGGTAGGACCAAACCAACTGACACACACACATAGACACATAAGTTAAAGGATGACTAACAATCTATCCTCCCAAACCCTTTTGCTCGCCGCCAAATGTCAGACAAATAACATCGACGGAACACGAAAGGAAGTTAACTGCATGTTAAAATGCAATCGGCAGCACAACAACAAAGCGACACCGCTGCAGTATTATCACTGCAAAAGGATAATCATGTTGCTGCTGGTTTGCACACAGCAACTGAAAGGATCTGTACAACAACGGCATTGTACATGCCAGATTCCTTGTCATTCCAGCATTTATTGTTACGTGTTTGGTGTCGTTGTTTTTTGTTTTGTGTTCTTCTCTCCTTTTTTGTTGCCGTGTGTAGTGCCTCGTCAGATGAAGTGTTAATGTTGCAAGTGATGTTAACGATGCCACGTCTGATAGCCGAATATCCCAAAGGGGATCAAGGCAACATGTATAGACTGCAATCTATTACCCCCACAAGGGGGTGCTGCCGCCGCTTACAAAAGCCCTTGACATTGGTTTATTGAGAAAATGAAAGGCAAGGGAAAGGCTGGGGCAAGCCTGGTGTTCTCTGGGTTTTTGAAATTGTTGCCCTAGACACTAAAAGCAATTGTGAATCCGCCTCCCCAAAAAAAGCTATTAAACGTGATTTATTATTGCGTTTTGGGAGGGAACGGCGGGGTTAACGGCGGCGGAGGTATAAAGTGTTATACTGCCGCAGATAAATATCGAAAAATTGTAAAGAATTTTGTCGAAAAGGATTTTTTTTGTGGTTTTTTGTTATTAAAAATGTAATCATTGTTGGTGGCATAGGAAAATATATTAGCAACTGTTGTTAAACAATTTAAAAAAAATAAAAACAAATATAAAAAATTTACGTAATTGAACTTAAAGCTGCCTTGATTTTTTCAACGACAAACACATAATTTACATTAGAATTAAACTGTACGAAAACAAATTTATCGATAAAAAAATTATCGATACAAAATTATCGGTAATAAAATTATTGTCATCAAAATTAAATATAACAAAGTTGTCAAAAAAATTCGCAAAACAAATGCGGATAGCAACATTTTTAAAGGATAAACCACAGGTGACAAAATTATCGATAACAAATATTTCGATGGCAAAGTTGCCAAAAGCACAATTGTCGCTTACAATATTATCTATAGCTAAAAAAAAAAAATGCATCCGTAACAAAATAATCAACGACAATTTTGTTTCCGATAACCAAATTGCATGCAGCAAAATTATCGATAACAAAATTATCCAAATTAAAATTAATTAAATTAAGCACTACCAACATTTAGCGATTTATAGTTATCGATGACAAAATAAAATATAACAAAATTATCCATAAAATATTAGCAAATTATATGGAGCTAATAAAGTTATCGAAGTACGAATGACGGGTGACAAAATTATCGATAGCAAAAGCAAAATTGTCGCGTACAAAATTATCGATAACTTAAATGTAACACATTCATTACGAACAGAATTATCAACGAAATTGCCGATAACATAATTATCAGTGTAAAATTTATCGATAACATAATTATCGATACAATATTATTCATAACAAATATAACAATAACAAAATTTGCAATGTATATATATAACAATATTATCCATAAAATATTAGCAATTTCATAGCAAAGTAATGGGACTAACAAAGTTATCGATTATAATTGTTATCGTTATACTTGACGGGTGACAAAATTATCGATAGCAAAAACAAAATTGTGGCGTACAAAATGATCGATAACTTAAATGCAACAACTTCAAATTTATCAACGATTTATTGCCGATTATCATCGATGTAAAAGTTATCGATATTATAATTATCGATACAATATTATTCATAACAAATTTGACAATACCAAAATTTGTGATGTATATATATAATAATATTAACCATAAAATATTAGCAAATTTATAGCAAAGTAAATGGGACTAACAAAGTTATCGAAATATAAATGACGGGTGACAAAATTATCCATTGCAAAAGAAATATTGTTGCGTACAATGATCGATAACTTAAATGTAACAATTTTGTATTCGGTAACCAAATTGGCGGCAGAAAAATTATCGATAGCAAAATAATCGATAAAAAAAATTATCTATATTAAACTTGCTGACCCGGGCAAACTTTGTTTTGCCTTCAAATTTTATTTTCACTGCAAGCCCGGTTCCGTTGCAAAAACACAAAAAAAAAACTAATTATTGTGCCATCCGTCGGACGAACTACACAGAAACACTAGTCACGACCCATAGATAAGGCTCGTATCTGTACTGTTTTTCGCAGTACAGTACTGTTTTTCGACATCAAAAACTGCGTACTGCTTTTCTCCCTCAAAGTACTGTTTTTCGAAACATAATAGAAATATAAACGGCGAACAGCGAATTCATGCAATAATATTGTTTACTTCAAAAGTAAGTTCGAAGAAACACTAAAAATGCGTCAAGAGGATGATTTTTTATCCCCAGCTGTAGTAGCAGAAGATGGCTGCTTTACGCACTGATTTTTTCGGTAATTTTGCCTGCTTTGATTTGAATGCTTTTATACTAATGGAATACAATTTGTACAATGCCAATGAAAATGCGGTATATTTACACACCCAATTTAGATATATCAAAAACAAGCGACAAAATTATGCAATGGAGAGAAGGCAATGTTTCGAATATGGATCGGTGAGTGGAGATATTTATTCGTCTCAATATCGCTGATTGCGAATTCAAAGAAATGACCACGATCTCTGCAGTGAACAAAACTTGGAGGTCAGCCTAAACCCGATTAGATGTGCAAACATTGAAGGCGATCATCCCGGGAATACCGGGAATTAGAATTTTTCCGGTATTACCGGGAATCCCGGGATTACCGCGAAATAAAAAATTGAATTTTTCTTCGGTTTGTGAAGCAAAGATGCACAGAATGGCTTGAAATTTTGCACATATCATAAACAGAGACTTTGTTGTATTCTCCAAAAAAAAAATATGCCATCTGATGGAACGATGTTCAAACGCCGGTCCGGGAAATAACAAATTTCTATTATTAACTTACATTTGTAAGAAATTTCTATTAGTTTCATACATTTGTATGAAGTTTTTCGGATTTTCCGTCTATCCCGAACCGGCGTTTCTAAAATAATAATTTCAAATGGATCGCGAGTTGGCAATATTGAAGAACAGCATTAGTAGAGCATTTCCACGCATTTCTGTGACGTTTGCTTTGAAACTGCTGAAACGCCGGTGCGGGAGAGAAGAAGTTTCTATTATTTTTTTTCAGTTTTCCCGTATATTCCGGACCGGCATTTCTGCAGTTTTTAAGCTAATATCATAAAAATTGGTGAATATGTTCTACTAATGTTCTTCTTCAAGATTTCCGACTCGCGACCCATTTGAAGATGTATTTTAAAAACGCCGCTCTGGGATAGACCGGAAAACTGAAAAATTTCATACAAATGTATCAAAATTATAGAAATTTCTTCGTTCCCGGACCGGCGTTTAGACAGCGTTCCATCAAATGGCATAATTTTTTGGGAGAATATAACCAAGTCTCCGTTTATGATTTCTGCAAAATTTCAAGCCATTCTGTGCATCTATGCTTAACAAATCGTAGCTCCATATATATACATATGTGAAGAAGTTACTGTTTTTGGATTATCCCGGACCAGCGTTTCCGCAGTTGTTAAGCAAACGTCACAAAAATTTGTAAAGAAAAATCAATTTTTTCACTTCCCGGAAATACCGTTTCCCGGGAAATGGGGAGCACTATTAATATATATATGCTATGTAAATATGTACTGCGAAAAGTACTGTTTTTCCAAACCGATGTACTGCTTTTTTAAAAATTTTCAGTGAAATGTACTGTTTTTGTCCAAAAAAATATACGAGCGTTACCCATAGAGCATGCATATAAAATTTGGTCAAAATCGGTCAAGTAGTTTTTGAGTTTAGCGATCACGAACATACACGTAATTTTTATATATGTAGAGATTTGCGGTACAAAAATGTTGCGATTTAAAGTAATCGATAACAAAGTTGTCGAAATATTAATGACGGTTGACAAAGTTATCGATAGCAAAGGCAAAATTTTCGCTTACAAAATTATCTCTAACTATTATATAACATATTCATTCCTAACAAATTTATCAACGAAAATTTTGTATCCGTTAACGTAATTGCCGGCAGCAAAATTATCGATAGCAAAAAAATCAATATCAAAATTATCCATATTAAATTTAGCGGTAACAAAATTTGCGATTTTAGTTATCGATAACGAAATTATCCATAAATTATTAGCCAACTTGACTAACAAAGTTATCGAAGTATAAATGACGGGTGACAAAATTATAAATAGCTTACAAACTTATCGATAACTTAAATGTAACAAATTCATTCATATCAAGAAAATTTTTACTATCGATAACTAAATTATCAATGACAAAATTATCGATGAAAAGGGTATCGAAAAAAAAGTGATCAATAACAAGATTATCGATATAATGTTATTCATAACAAATTTAATAATAACGAAATTATGCGATTATTATAGTTATCGATAACAAAATAAAATATGACAAAATAATCATAACAAAATTAGTATCGCCAAGGAAAGGGCAGACATCAAAATCGTCTATAACAAAGTTACACATAATAAAATCACCAATAGAAATACATCGCTAACAAAGTGATTCATAAAAATGTTACAAAATTATCTACAAAAAATTATCGACGACAAAACTTTCAATAGTAAAATTATCGCCAACAATATTATGTATAACAATTTTTCGACCACAAAATTGCCGACAAAAAACTTATCGATAACAAAATTAACCATAATAAAATTATCGACTGCGAACTGTTGATAACAAAATTGCTTATAAATACTTGAAGGTATAAATAATTCGATACACAATTGTTCATAACACGATTAACTATAAAAAAATATCCACAACAATATTATGCATAAAAATTAATAATTATCTAAAATTATCGATAACAAAATTACCTATAAAATCTTTAAGTAAAATAAAATTATACATATCATATCTTTTCATAAAAATTAAGCAATACAAATAAATTGCTTACAAAATAATTCGTAATATGGTTATTTATAGCAAAATTATCGAGGGAACAATTACAGATGATACCATATCGATGAAAAAATTATCAAAAGCAAAAATGGCGCTTTCAAATAATCGTTCAATAAAATGTAAAAGATGTATCCATAACAAATTATCGACAACAAATTTACAGACAAATATGTTATCGATATACAAATTATTCATAACAAAGTTATCGGTAACAAATTTAGCCATTAAAATTATCGATAACTAAAAACTGAATAGTAATTTATAAAACAAAATTTAAATTTTAAATTCAATATTAAAAATTTAATATATAAAATTATTAAAATATAAAAATATAAAAATATGAAAATATAAAAATATAAAAATATAAAAATATAAAAATATAAAAATATAAAAATATAAAAATATAAAAATATAAAAATATAAAAATATAAAAATATAAAAATATAAAAATATAAAAATATAAAAATATAAAAATATAAAAATATAAAAATAAAAAAATATAAAAATATAAAAATATAAATATATAAAAATTAAAATCGACAAATTTCTTTTACTTTTATTAGTCTTATATTTTGTCTTTTATATGTTTCAAGTTCCCTTTATTCCTTCGCCTGTAAGAAAATCATCAATCAATTAACCAATTTTCCTGTAAAGTCATCCAAACCTTAATGTCTTAGAGGAGTGTTACTTTCAAAAATCGTTTAAATTTTTTTAAGATTCGCCATAATTACGCTCCGCTGCTATGATCTCCTTCTTTTACATCCTTTCTTTGAAATCATCAATCATTAAAGAAATCCACCAAAACTGTGTTGCAAAAAAAAACGGACTCAGCTGTCAATTACTGCAATAACCCATTTTGAGAAATGGCCAAATGACATGTCATTATCATGTTTGTTCGTTGTTATTCCAGTGTTATTTGGTGCTTAAGCTAAAAATCCTCTGGGGTCTGATTTTCTTTATGTGGGACATCATTAGAAGACATAGTGTAGAGAGAAAAAGGAGTACATAGAAGGGATCCGTGTTTTTTTTGGCAACAAATTGTTCCACCAAATAAGTTTGTCTGTTTTCCAACAAATTTCGTTGAACGTTGGTCATCATCAACCCTCTTTTCCGATGGCATAAGTGAAAGGAGTGCAAATATTTGCTGAAGGATATGCGTTGACTAGGGAGGGTGGTTGAGATTTTTCCATCCACCACCTTTGATTAAAGCTTTAAGCTGAATTTTGTGTTTAAATTTTCCTCTATAAGCGTAAGATTTATATGTTGTACTGAAATTTTCAAAAATAGTACAATTTGTGTTGGAAAAATCTTTGTAAATTAGCGTGAAAATTTAAGCTGCTATGTTCATTTTTTTGCTTAACATCGATTGGGGTTTTTTTTGTCCAACACAGAACAAATACCACTTAACACTTTTTGGTGGAGGACACGTAGCAGTGCCAGCACAGACACCGGTAAAAAACATTCCGCAAATACCAACTCAACAACCATTATCAGCGTCATGAACATCAAGCCAAACAATCCATCTGCATTCATCCGCAGCCGGACTCATCCTTTCAAATGTGTGTTTCATCATCCATTCATCCATGTATCGATTCAATGCTTTTGCTCATCATTACAATTCAAAACCATATTTTTGACCATTTTGAGGCAAAAACACCACAACAAACCAATCAATGTTGGCCAAAAACCATGCAGCAGCACGTACTCATTTCCACTCAACGCCTGCAGGAATAAAACAAAAAATTGCTCTGCTTACAATTTTTCTCCTTGACCCCCAACCCTAGAGGTTCAAAACATATGAAGTTAAAATGCAATTTTAACGCGTATGTTTCCAATGATAATTCCCAAATAGATTTAAACTCAACAAAATCAATGGAGCGTTTGATGACTGGACCGGATCCAATCAGACCCCTGGTTAAAAACTTCAACTTGATT
The DNA here is from genome assembly GCA_964034835.1 of Muscina levida. Classification (NCBI taxonomy): domain Eukaryota; kingdom Metazoa; phylum Arthropoda; class Insecta; order Diptera; family Muscidae; genus Muscina; species Muscina levida. The sequence continues at coordinate 13,769,286 of OZ035881.1, forward strand.
AAATGAAACCTTTTCATCAAAAAAAAAAAAAAGGAAGACGAACACTTTCCCATTCCTTTACAGTGGCATCATTGATTTTCATATCAGGGCATACATCACAGAGTTTTTCTGATGGACTGGAAATGGTGTTAGGAATGACCAATGTAAAGGCCATAGATAACCGACGCTGGAAGCCATCTTCTGTAACAGACGAATTACAGGGCAAACAAGGTTAGCGAAAAAAAATTAATAAAAAGCAATCAAGAAATGATATGGAAGAGTTCCATGAGGTGGTGTACAAAAAATGCAACAAAGGAGGAATGTGTCTGTAACTCATATAGACAGACATTTGCTTAAATACAATTGACTCATTGAATCACTGATTCATTGTTTCAGTGATTCATTGGTTCATTGATTTAATGTATCATTGACTCATTTAATCATTGATTCATTGTTTTACTGATTTTTTGGTTCATTGATTTATTGATGCTATGATTCATTGATTCATTGATTTATTGATTCGATTATTCATTGATTCATTGATTAATTGATTAATTGATTAATTGATTAATTGATTAATTGATTAATTGATTAATTGATTAATTGATTAATTGATTAATTGATTAATTGATTAATTTATTAATTTATTAATTTATTAATTTATTAATTTATTAATTTAGTAATTTATTAATTTATTAATTGATTCATTGATTCATTGATCATTGATTCATTGATCATTGATTCACTGATTCATTGATTAATTGATTCAGTGATTCATTGATTCATTGATTCATTGATTCATTGATTCATTGATTCATTGACTCATTGATTCATTGATCATTGATTCATTGATTCATTGATTCATTGATTCATTGATTCATTGATTCATTGATTCATTGGTTCATTGATACATTGTTCATTGGTGGATTTATTGATTCATTGATTCATTGATTAATTGATTCATTGATTCATTGATCATTGATTCATTGATTCATGATTTAATGATTTAATGATTTAATGATTTAATGATTTAATGATTTAATGATTTAACGATTTAATGATTTAATGATTTAATGATTTAATGATTTAATGATTTAATGATTTAATGATTTAATGATTTAATGATTTAATGATTTAATGATTTAATGATTTAATGATTTAATGATTTAATGATTTAATGATTTAATGATTTAATGATTTAATGATTTAATGATTTAATGATTTAATGATTTAATGATTTAATGATTTAATGATTTAATGATTTAATGATTTAATGATTTAATGATTTAATGATTTAATGATTTAATGATTTAATGATTTAATGATTTAATGATTTAATGATTTAATGATTTAATGATTTAATGATTTAATGATTTAATGATTTAATGATTTAATGATTTAATGATTTAATGATTTAATGATTTAATGATTTAATGATTTAATGATTTAATGGTTTAATGGTTTAATGGTTTAATGGTTTAATGATTTAATGATTTAATGATTTAATGATTTAATGATTTAATGATTTAATGATTTAATGACTTAATGATTTAATGATTTAATGATTTAATGATTTAATGATTTAATGGTTTAATGATTTAATGATTTAATGATTTAATGATTTAATGATTTAATGATTTAATGATTTAATGATTTAATGATTTAATGATTTAATGATTTAATGATTTAATGATTTAATGATTTAATGATTTAATGATTTAATGATTTAATGATTCTATGACTCTATGTGTCTTCTGAGAGAATTGTGTGTAGCTCTCGCAACGCCTTGTACTGAGCTTAAGAGCCCTACGAAAATCGCCTTCCTGCTGCTATGAGTTGATTTTCTTTAGTTAAATTTCAAACATCTTAAAAATACATTTTTTTCCGAAAATTGTGTGGTATACATTTTTCCAACAATTTGTTTATTTACATTTCATCGGCGAGAAATAAACAAACAAATTCTCTTACCTACCTCTACTTCTGCCACCTCTTGCCCCATTTTACATACGATCGAACGATCGTCGTTTTTCGTATATAAACAATTGATAAATCTGGAATCTGTTCAACCTTTTTATTGTTTACCTTTTCGTATTCGTTGTCTGTATGTGAGTCTGTGTCTCTATAGAAAACACCACATTGTTGTCGAGTACAGCCTATATATTGTTTTTGTTGTTTTGAAGGTTCAACATCGACAAAATGCCGAAACCAGTTTCAGGTTTGATGGAAAAAAAGGTCGGTTTCCTCACAAAAAGCGCCGACAAACTACAATGTTGTAGAACGGACGGACGGACGGATGGTCATACGGACGGGTTAATGGTGCTGTGATGTACCCCGCGACTGTTGCCGCTTATGTTGCACGTTTGTGAACACACAGCACACGGCACGGCACACAACACCGAACAGAATCGACCTCTCATCATCAAACACAAATTGAAAATCAGCTCAAATTTCGCTAAAAAAATACAAAATAACAGAGCAACACGATCATGGAACAGCAGGGAGAGCGAGAGAGTGAGGAAAGAGTCAGGCGACATGAAACTAAAACAAGTTTTTCACCTTATAAAGCCCTCATTTAGAACACAAAACAACAACAACATTATGTTTTTTTTTCAAACATGAAACAACAATTTTGTCGTTGTTGTTGTTTGTGCTTTGTTAGTGATTTTTCAAACGCAACCTTAACCGCTAAAATTATTTTCGTCTAAACATCCCCAGTTTTGTTTTGATTGTCAGCCATTCTCACCTCTTTAACAAGAAAGCTAAGAAATTTGTTGAATGACGAAAATAACAACAAAAAAACTGTATAGGAAATTCTAAATTATAAATAAGTTTGTATATAAAATATCCTGCGAATCCTTTAACAATGCCTGAAGTATCACATTAGCAGCGTACTTTTTTCATCTTGGCGACACCATCACCCTTAGCAACACTTTGCATATTTGTTGGCAGCGTTATCGTCTGTCACCTCAATCATTATCAAGAGGTTACTTTTGTCTCACCAACTATTTGTTTCATAGCGACCTTTTTCTAAGGATAAAAGGACAAAAGAAGAAAAAAAAATACAAATCAACGAAGTCTGCCATTCTTTTAAAAATAAATCATTTTCATCCTGTCTAATTTTTGCAATGTTTCAATTTAGTCCTTTTCAACTTGACTGGACTTAATATTTGTTTGTTAGGCTTTTGTGGTTTGCCAGGATCTTCTCTTTTGAATAACAACCAAATCTTATTTAGAATCAAGATTTGCGGGGTAAATAATCTGACAGAAATTAGATTATTACCGTACAAGACAATCAGGGTTAGGGTGACTTTCCCATATACAAAAATTAACGAAAGGATAACAGGAAACAGGTAAGCAGCATGAAGAGGACAGGATCACCAGAGCGAAGGATCACAAGAGAGCAGAATCACAAGAGGGTAGGGGACGTAATTGAGAAAATATCAGTAATATATGAGAAATTCTAAGGAATTTATTACACAAATGGTCCACAGAAGCTATGGGGAAGCTTCACCTACGACACATGTGGACCTCTTAATAATAACTTATAAAGCATTTTTAGCAACAGTTTGGTGCGCCATTATATTACCAACTTAATTATCTATCAATTTAATTATCAGTTAAAAAATTTTATTGAACTTTTGAACAGATAAAGCAACGAATGCAAGAAAACAGATGATTCACTTAGAGGCTGTATTTTTAATTTTAAATAAAACTTTTAAAATAAAATAAGATGTCGAAATCATTATGACCATTCAAAAGAACACTCTCGAACATTTATTTTTTCAACATAACTTGATTCAAATGTTGACCGCTACTACGCTGTAGTTGGTCTGTCTATTCGTAATTAATTATTTTTTCTAAGACACTTGGAGACCTCTTTGTAATAATTTATAAAGGATTTTCAGCAAACGTTTGGTATGCAAAATTTATTGTCTACTTAACTGTCTATCAATTTAAATATTTTTCAAAAAAATCTATAGAACTTTTAAACAGACATAGCAACAAAGGCAAACAGCAGATGATCATTTAGAAGCTGTGTTTTTACTTTTAAATAATGCTATTTAAACAAAATTGAATGTCGCAATTTTTATGGCCATTTAAAAGAACACTCTCAGATATTTATTTTGTAACATAACTTCATTCAAATGTTGACCGCAACTACGCTGTAAGTGATCTGTCTATTCGTAATTAATTAATTCAGCTAGGGACCTCCTTATAATAATTTATAAAGGATTTTTAGCAAAAGTATGGTACGCAAATTAAATTATCTACTAAATTTTCTATCAATTTAAATATTAAAAAAAAAAAAACTGTAGAACTTCTAAACAGACATAACAACAAAGGCAAATAGCACATGATTTATTTAGAAGCTTTGTTTTTAAATTGAATTAAACCTCTTAAAACAAAATGGAATGTCGCAATCGTTATGACCACACAAAAAAACACTCTCTGACATTTATTTTTTTAACATAACTTAATTCAAATGTTGACCGTCACTACGCTGTAATCTGGTCTATATATTCATAAGTTCCAACTTCCGATTTCTTTCCTTCCATCATCTTTTAAGTTAGCCATCTGGTATACCCATCAGTATCATTAATCCACAAATCACAAAGATAGTAAATTATTAACATATTCACATATGTTTTCATTATCACATTTAACATTTTCATTTTCATATTTACTTGCCATTACTATAAATATTTATTTAAATTAATTATCTCCATTTCCTCTTTCTATTGTGCGACCATATAAATCTTAATTGCACTATAAACACCGACACTTCCCCTGTCATTACCAAACGTTATCTATACAATCCCAATCCGTCAGCCATCAGGTTCAAACATAAAGTATATTTTGATTTATACACTACTCGTACTTTCCCCTCCACCCCCTTAATTTCATGCCTGCTAATTCTCAACGTTTATCTTATCGGTTTGTAGTTTTCTTTAAGTTATTTATAGAAGAAAGAAAAAAAAATATCGCATGACATAAGAAATCACATAACACACACACACACAAATTTCTATTAATAGATTTAGATGTGGTTTCAAATTTGAAATTTTTTTCACTTTAAGGGGTGGGGGGGGGGCAAACGGTCGCTCGTATGCTTTGCTTGTGTGGTTGTCGACACTCGCTAACATGTCAGGATGGCCGAGCGGTCTAAGGCGCCAGACTCAAGTGTTAAAACTTGTTCTGTTTCAACAGAATTCGTGTACGAGCGTTCTGGTCCTCTCTGAGGGCGTGGGTTCGAATCCCACTTCTGACAAAGTTTTTTTTTAATCATATGCTAAATTTTTAATTTCTTTGCTAATTTATAAATATTTTTACAGTCTAATAGAATTATTTTCAACATATATTTTGATTAAAAAAATAATAAAGTCATTTAAAAAAAATAATAAAATTAATTTAATATAATATTATTTAAGAAATAATAATTTTTTTTTTATTATTATGAAAATAAAATAAATTATAAAATATTGTTTAGAAAATAAGATTAAAAAAATTTTATTTTAAAAAGAAAAAATATTAAAAATTAATATTTAAAAAAACTTCAAAAAACAACTTTATGGTTTTCGGAATATTATATATATGGCTCTCATTTTTATGTTTTTTAAATTTTAAATTAATGAGACATTATAAAATGATTTCAAATTATAGAATTATTTAAAAAAATAAGTTATTTAAAAAAAAAACAATAAAATTATTAAAAATAAGAAAAAAAATTATAAAAAAATTCAAATAGTTTACAAAATTAAATTATTTAAAAAATATAATAAAATTACCAAAAAAAAAAATAAGAACAAATTTTAAAAAAGTAAAAAAAAACAAAATCATTTAAAATATCTAATATAATAAAACTATATAAAAATAATAAAATTTTTGAAAACAAAGTTATTTAAAAAAATAATATTGTTAAAAAATATAGTTCAATTATTTAACAAACTATAATGAATTTATTTAATAAAGTTATAAATAAAAATAATAAAGTTATATAATAATCAAATTATTTTAAAAAACTAGTAAAATTATTTTAAAAAAATAATAGTTATTTTAAAAAAATAAAAACATTATTAAAAGTAATAAAAATCGTTAAAAAAAATATTTAAAAGGAAAATTTAATTAGTATCAAAAACTATTATAAATATAATAAAATTATAAAAAATAAGAACAAATTGTTTAAAAAATTAAAGAAATTAAAAAAAATTCAAATATTATTTAATATTTTATTAAAAATTAAAAACAAAAAAAATTTGTTCAAAAAGTATAAAATTATTTTAAAAATAATAAAGCTATTTAAATAAGCAATAATATTATTTACAAAAATAATAAAAAAATTTTGTAAACAAAATAATAAAATTATTTAAAAAAAATAATAAAATTATTTAAAAAAAAAATAATAAAATTATTTAAAAAAAAATAATAAAATTATTTAAAAAAATAATAAAATTATTTAAAAAAATAATAAAATTATTTAAAAATTTATTAAATTAATAAAAAAAATAATGAAATTATCTAAAATAATAACAAAATTATTTGAGGTAATAATAAAATTATTTTAAATAATAACAAAATTATTAAAAATTATAAAAAAAAATATAATAAAATTTTTAAAAATAATAATAAATTTATTAAAAATAATAATAACATTATTAAAAAATAATAATAAAATAAAATAAAAAAATAATAATAAAATTATTAAAACAAACAAAAAAATAATAATAAAATAATTTAAAATTATTTAAAATAATAAAATTATTAAAAACATAACAAAATTATTAAATTATTAAAAATAACAATAAAATTATTAAAATAATAATAAAATTATATAACATAATAATGTAATTATTAAAATTTATAAAAAATTTATTAAATATAATAATAAAATTATTTACAATAAATAAAAATAATAATAAAATTATTAAAAATGATAAAAACATATTAAAACTAATAATAAAAGTATTACAAATAATAATAAAATTATTTAAAATAATAAAAAATTATTAAAAATAATAATGAAATTATTAAAAATCATAATAAAATTATTAAAAAATTAATTAAATTATATACAATAATAATAAACATAACAAAAATTATAACAAAATTATTAAAAATAGTAATACAGACATTAAAATTTAAATAGAATTATGGATTTCAAAAACTAATAGTCAAATTTATTTAATAATATAAAAAATAATAATATCTAACAAATAAAATAATAACAAAATTATTTAAAATAATAATAAAATTATTTGAAATAATAATACAATTATTTTAAATAATAATAAAATTATATTAATTTACGTTAAGTGTATCGAAGTGATACAACAAATTCGGCTCAAGATCAGAAAAGTGTTATATTATTTATTGTTTGATATTTTTGGTCAAATTCAGTGTGTCACGCACTAGGATGACGCGTTTCGAACTCCATGACGAGTTCATCTTCAGACCCCTTTGTGACTAACTGATGCACAATGGTACATCATCAGCTGTATATATATCTACAATTATGCCAAACATATGCATGTGAAGTAGATATCAGCCGAAAATGTCCAGCATAGTTATGAATTTGACCATTCACAATCAAACATGAGAATGGAGGATATTTTATCCCCACGATTCCCTTTTTACCTCACAAAGCTCAAGCTTACCATGGCTTTTCACCACAAAACTCAAGCTTTTTTACAAGGTTTGTTGTTAAACTAAGCTTACTATTGTTACTGAGCATATACAGTGTTTGCTCACTACTAACTACTAAGCATATATAGTTTGTTAGGCCGTGCCGTGCCAGTGTATGTGTATTTAATAAAATAATAATAAAATTATTAAAAATATTAATACAATTATTTTAAATAATAATAAAATTAATAAAAATAATAATAAAATTAATAAAAATAATAATACAATTATTTTAAATAGTAATAAAATTATTAAAAATAATAATAAAATAAAATAAAATAAAAAAAATATTAAAAAATAACAATAAAGTTATTAAAAATAATAACAAAATTACTAAGAATAACAATAAAATGATTAAAATAATAATAGTTATATAAAATAATAATGTAATTACAATAAATAAAAATAATAATAAAATTATTTACAATAAATAAAAATAATAATAAAATTATTAAAAATGATAAAAAACATATTAAAACTAATAATAAAAGTATAACAAATAATAATAATAAAATTATTAAAAATCATAAAAAATTATTAAAAATAATTATGAAATTATTAAAAATAATAATTATTTTATTAAAAATCATAATAAAATTATTAAAAAAAATTAATTAAATTATATACGATAATAATAAACATAACAAAAATAATAACAAAATTATTAAAAATAATAATACAGACATTAAAATTTAAATAGAATTATGAATTTTAAAAGCTAATAGTCAAAGTTATTTAAAAGCAAAATTATTTTATAATAACAATAATATCTAACAAATAAATATATTCTATTTTTTTTATTTATTTATTATTTTTATTAAATTTTTTTTTATTTATTTATTATTTTTATTGAATTTTTTTTTATTTATTATATAATATATTTTATAGTTGTATTTATTAATACTCTATTTCTACATAATTTTTCTGTATACTTGGTTCATTAACTCCGCTACAAACAACTCAATATCAATATGTGGCAGCGGTCAGCCAAGTGTCAGGATGGCCGAGCGGTCTAAGGCGCCAGACTCAAGTGTTACAACTTGTTCTGTTTCTACAGAATTTCGTATATGAGCGTTCTGGTCCTCTCTGAGGGCGTGGGTTCGAATCCCACTTCTGACAAAGTTTTTCTTTATTAAATAAAAATAAAGTTTGTTAGTTGTTAATCATTTAAAATCATAATATAAATGGTGCAAAAGTATAATCTCTTAACTCTAATAATTGATTCAAAATCACTGTTCATTATGCGAATTTTTTCTATTAAGAAAAAATTCTCCAGTAATAAAAAATTTAACACTACTGCAAATTTATTTTTTATATCGTTAAATAAAAGGATTTTTAAAAAGCAATAACGGCTGTATGTTTTTAGAAATGTATCGAGTACAGCAATCATATATTTAAAAAAATAAATATTATAAAAATTTCGGTTTTAGTTGAAGTATTTATGTTATAATGATTGATATTTTGCCGTCTGTCTTTCGCACGTCAGGATGGCCGAGCGGTCTAAGGCGCCAGACTCAAGTGTTACAACTTGTTCTGTTTCTACAGAATTTCGTATATGAGCGTTCTGGTCCTCTCTGAGGGCGTGGGTTCGAATCCCACTTCTGACAAAGATTTTTTTTGTTAAATTTTTATAAAAAAAATTCTATATTTTTTTTTTGCTCCACTAAAGCGGTAATATGTTAAAGAAATATTACAAAAATGTGTAATTTAGTTAATGTTTATAGTCCTTGATATTTGTCCCACTGTCTTTCGCATGTCGGGATTGAATATATTTTAAAAATTAAATATTATGAGAATTTAAGATTTAGTTAAAGTCTTTATAGTGATTGAAATTTTGCCGGTTACTTTTCGTATGTCAGGATGGCCGAGCGGTCTAAGGCGCCAGACTCAAGTGTGAAAACTTGTTCTGTTTCTACAGAATTTCGTATATGAGCGTTCTGGTCCTCTCTGAGGGCGTGGGTTCGAATCCCACTTCTGACAAAGATTTTTTTATTTACTATGAATTTTTTTTTATTTATTGTAACTTTTTTCATAAATTTTTTACATTTTCTTTTATATTTTTTTATGTTTGTTTTTATATATTTTCATGTAATTATTTTTATTTATGTATTTTTTTTATTTTTGTAATTTTATATATTTTCTTTTAATTTTTTTTTAAATTGTGTTTTTTTATATTTTTGCTTTATATTTTAAAGCTTTGTTATGTTATGTATTTTTTGAAATTTTTGTATGAATTTTTTAATTTTTTATTAAATTTTTTTCATAATTTTTTATTAAATTTTTTTCATAATTTTTTTTATATTTTTTATAAAATTTTTTTTTACTTATACATTTAATTTATAAATTTTTTAAATTTTTTTTTTTATTTATATTCTTGTATCTTTCATTTATGTAATTTTTTTATTTTTATTTATGTAATATTTTGTTTTTTGTTTTGGAATTTTTGTAAATTTTTTTTTATTTAAATTTTTGTTGCTTTAAATTTTAAAGCTTTGTTTTGTTATTTTTATCCAAAAACTATTTCAATCTTTTTTATGCTATTCGACAAATATATTGTCATTTATCATAACATTATATTTATTTATTTTTTATTTTTTTCTTAACTTTTTTTTTATGATTTTGTTTTTTTTTTATTAACGTTTTTTAATAAATTTTTGTTATTTTTTTTATAATTTTTTTTTGTATAATTTACTTTTTTAATAAATTCTTTTCTATTTTGTAAGATTTTTTATCTATACATTTTATTTGTTTTTTTATTTTTCTTTCATATTTTTTGTTATTTGTATTATGTAATTTTTTTATAATATTTTTATTTATGTTTTTTTTTATTTGTATTTATGTATTTTTTTATTATATAAATTTGAAAGCTTTGTTTTGTTATTTATATCCAAAAACTATTTCAATATTTTTTATGCTATTCGAAAAAATTTTGTCATATATCATAACATTATGTTTATTTATTTTTTTTCTTAACTGTTTTAATGATTTTGTTATATTTTTTATTAACGTTTTTTTAATAATTTTTTTTTTATTTTTTTGTAATTTTTTTTTAATTTTTTTTTATAATGTACTTTTTTTATAAATTCTTTTCTATTTTGTAAGATTTTATTGTCTATGCATTTAATTTGTTTTTTTATTTCATATTTTTTGTTATTTCTATTTATGTATTTTTTTTGTTTTTATTTATGTATTTTTTTTATTTGTATTTATGTATTTTTTTTTATTTTTATAATTATTTTAAATTTTTTTATTATATAAATTTTAAAGCTTTGTTTTGTTTTCGAAAAATATATTATCATATATCATAACATTATATTTATAAATTTTTTTTTAACTGTTTTTAATGATTTTGTTATTTTTTTTATTAACGTTTTTTTTAATAATTTTTTTTATAATTTTTTTTTTTTTTTTATAATGTAATTTTTTTTATAAATTCTTTTCTATTTTGTAATATTTTTTGGTCTATACATTTTATTTGTTTTTTATTTCTTTTATATTTTTTGTTATTTCTATTTATATAATTTTTTTATTTTTATTTATGTATTTTTTTATTTGTATTTATGTATTTTTTTGATTTTTATAATTTTTTTATTATATAAATTTTAAAACTATTTTAATATTTTTTAAGCTATTCGAAAAATATATTGTCATATATCAATCATTTAGATATTTTTACCCTCTATTCTTTGTAAATGGCATAGAATTTTTTGGAATCTCTTTAGTAAAAAAAATAAAAAATTAAATTATTTATTTTTGATATTGCGATAATAATTACTATATCTCCCAATCTATCACGCATGTCAGGATGGCCGAGCGGTCTAAGGCGCCAGACTCAAGTGTGAAAACTTGTTCTGTTTCAACGGAATCTGTATACGAGCGTTCTGGTCCTCTCTGAGGGCGTGGGTTCGAATCCCACTTCTGACAAGAATATTTTTCTAAACGAATTTCTTGTTATAAACAATAAAAACAAAAAAATTTAACATAACAAAATTCTAACCACCGAATTGAAATTGAACAAATATCACAGCAAAGAAAATTGTTTAATTTCATTTATATTTAATGCGTGTTTTTAAATGACTATCCATTCTTGGCTACTTCGTATAGATTTTGTATATCATGCTCTAGCGCTTTTAATTGAAACAACAAATATCACAGCGAACAAAATTGTTTAATTTCATATATATATTCAATATGAATTTTTAAATGACTCGCTTTTCCTGGGTACTCCGTATAGATTCTGTATATCATGCACTAGCGCCACCTATCGCTTATTAAATGTATTACCAACTGCAGGAAGTTATAATAGAAACCAGCGCTGATTTTTAAGCTACTATCTCCCTGAAGTTGTTAGTAATTGGGTAAAAGGCTTAGCAGCACATATACAACACACAGACATACAATAATTTGTGATAACATCAAATTATAAACAATTAGAAAAAATCATAAAAAATCATATTTATACACTAATTGTAATGCAATGATTATAGTTTTTTTTTTGTTGCTGTTTACTTCTTTTCAATATCGTGCTTTACAACTTCTCTCTTTGTATTTACAGTGATTATTTCTCAAAATTGCCACCAAAGTACTTAAGCAAATATTATCTTTTTCTATTGCGTGAAACACACGATGGCCACTGTAATTAGAGGCGATAATTTATTTTTAATAGCTTTTCGCATTAGTTTCATAGTTTTATACAATAACAGTTACTGTTTGGACGTTATTACAATGATACTGCATTGTAACACTATGTTTCCGTTTAAGAAGCAATTGCTCGGGCCATATGAACTGTCATCTTCAGATAGTTTATATGTCTCTGCCATATCTTGTCTTTGTTTTGTTGTTGTTGTTGGTTTGTTAGTTACTTTTATATAATTGCAATAACAATATGGATATAGAGAACCACTTGCAAATATTATTATTACTATTATTATAATTATTATTACAACTTGTCTGGCAAAGATTTTATAATTGCCACTGCATAGAAATATGAAGATGGCAAAGAAGATACAAGGGATATGGCAGGCAAGACGTTTGAACTTGCCGTCTATCTTAAATGTAAAAACCATTTAAGACGATGAAGATGATGATGATGGTGGTGGTGTTATTACGAAGACCATGTAGACCGGTAGCCATACATAATAGCTTCATAGACTTTAGCAGTAAATCTTTGAAAATTAAAGGTAAAATAGTGAATTGAAATTAATTGACTCAAGAGAAAACATGGAAACACAACACTTTAATCAACAGAAAAACGTCATAAAGCGACTAGTTTTTTTATTTGTTTTACTACAAAACTCTTACTCAAATTGAAATTCGTATTCCTATTTGACCCCAAAGAAATTTCAACTAAACTTTAATGGCAGCAAGTCGTCTTTCATTGTTCATCACCACCACCATTACGCTGCTGTCCATTTCCCATAAGTCCGTACAATGTAGGTTACACCAATTAATGGATTATTCGTTTTTTTTTGTTTACAACGTTTCCTAACGTTTATTTTAATTAATTTTTAATTAGTAAAATCTTTAATAGGTCACACAACCGCCGCACGCTTGGTTATACACAACACCATCACTTTTCTTAAGATATTGAGTAACATTTTACACTTTGAGAATAAGATAGATTATCTACATCGGCATAGAGAGTAATGGAGATTCGATTTCCACAAACGTTGGCTGCATCAACTTGTTCATCATCACCGTCATCATCTCCGCTTTCATTGTAGATTATTTTCTCATTGTGCGGATTTCATTAATCAATTTGTTTCAGTTTATTGGTATTATCTCTTAAACTAATGGTGAACGTAAAATACTCATCATTTTGATGGCAGAATGAAATCATAGAAAGCAATGAGAATACAATAAAGTAAACGATATAATTTCTCATGCCAAAACACATATGTAACTATATGAGAGTAAAGCATATAATTATAAGTTTGGAATATTTATTTGAATGTATTTTGATATAATTGTTGTTGGTACGTTAAAGGTACTTGTTGGTACTATGAAATTTTTTTTTGGTGCAATAAAAGTACTTTTTTATTCAACAAAAGTATTTTTGATACTTGTTGTGTGCTTTGGGTCACTAAAAAGTACTTTTGTTGTGCTAAAAAGTACTTTTGTAGTACTTAAAAGTACACTGAAGGAAAAAATTCGTTGCTCCCAAACGAAAAATTAGACAAATGAACTTCGTTTGGAGATTTCATTTGCCGCAAAACAAAACTGGTTTACCACAAGCAGTTTAGTTTTTTGTGGGAATGAAATAATCGTTTATCGTAAACTCAATATACGTTTGTAACAAACGAAAAACGATTATGGCAGACTATTTCTTCGTTAGTCGTAAACGAAAAACTCGTTTGAGGCAAAATAAATTTTCTTTTGCCACAAACGAAAAGAAAGTATGCACAAACTTTTATTTCGTTTGTCGCAAAAAGAATCTCGTTCATCGCAAAAACAATTGTATTTGCAGCAAAAAAATCCCATGTTTGCTACAAAAGAAATCCACGTTTGTTGCAATCAAACAAACTCCTTTGTTGCAAACGGTAAACGCCATTGGCCCAATCAATATTTTTCCTTTGCCCAAAATGAAATATTAACTTTTTTAAATAGAATTTTTATTTATTTTTATATTGATTAATAATAAATACATGGATTTATACTTTTACACATATATTTAAATATCATTTTCTATCGAATACCATTGCCTCGTGTTGAATTTTGTGTATTTGAATGGCTCGAAAGTTATTTCTTTTTATATTTTCTTTACACATGAAAGACAAGTTTAGAGATTCTGAAGATACTAATTAATATAATTGCAAATATAAAAGCAAATGTTGTACAAAAGAATTGCTAATTTTAATTCGACCAGTATTGGTTAATTTTTGGTTCTTTCCTTTCCAAAAATATTGTTAATTCCTGAAAAAAAGCAAATTTGTAAATAAATAAAATAAAAATTAATGAACATATATTAATAACATACCTCTTTAGTGAACAAATTTGCATTTGTGTCCAGTTGTAGTTGATAATAAAGATCGACTGTGTCCGAATGAAAAAATTCCATATTCAATAGTACGATGAATTCGCTTCTGTATTAAGGGCCTGCAATAACGTAAAAAAGTAAAAACTTTCATAACCATATCTAAAATAATGAAATTGTTCACTTGGGGTTCCACCATCTTCAAACAAATACTCACCCTTTATGTGTATAGCGAAAATGCAATCGCTTATATATTGTGAAATATGTTCAATATTATCTTCTTGCGGAATTTCCAAATTATTTTTAATGAAATATCGCATCACTGATAGTTGAAACATTTTCTTTAATTTATTATTTAACTAAAGTTTACGTATTTTCACTGATTGTCTTTTCCATTGAAATTCACTTTTAGGAACATTGTCTTTACATTTACAAAAAAAAACACACGACGCATAACAAACTGATGTTCATAACACAACCACAAACGAAAAACTAAACAAGACATTGTTGGGGTAGGTGAGCACATCAAGCGATTATTCTCGAACATCTCAATGATTGATACACTCTCCCTCACTCATTTGTCACAGCGAACGAACATTCGTTTGGGACAACCTTAGGAGACGTTTGTGCAAAATATAAAACATTTGTTTAGAAGAGTTTGTTTTTCAATGCAAATCAAAAGCGTTTGGTTGCCATACAAAAATACGTTACGCTTTCTGTTCTCTCAACTCTCTGAACATAAAAGATTTACATATTCCCCAAAAATCTTCTACGGTTGTCTCAAACGAATGTTCGCTTGCTGTAAGAAATAAGTAACGCTCTTTGTTCTCTCAACTCTCCCAAATATAAAGGTTTTATATTTTGCAGAAACGTCTCCCATGGTTGTCCCAAATGAAAAATTCAACGTTGTAGGGGTAAATGAATGCTCGTTTCCAGTAACAACAGCATTGTTGATGGCAACTGTTTCATTTTGCGTAGAATACGTCAACGATTGTGGTAAACGTTGACTTTTCGAAACAAAACTATTTTTTTTTGCAGCAAGCGAGCAACAAATGGGTTTTTTTTGAGTGTACTTTTGTTGTACTAAAACGTTCTTTTTGTTGTACTAAAGAGTACTTTTGTTGCACTAAAACGTACTATAGTTGTACTAAAAGTACTTTCGTTGTAACAAAAAGTACTTTTGTTGTACTAAAACGTACTTTTGTTGTACTAAAACGTACATTTGTTGTACTGAAAAGTACGTTTGTTGTATTAAAATGTACTTTTGTTGTACTTAAAAGTACTTTTGTTGTACTAAAACGTACTTTTTTTTTAGTAATTATTGTTGTACTAAAATAAACTTTCGTAGTAATAGAAATAACTTTATTGTACTAAAATTACCTTTCCTGTAATAAAAGTACTTTCAAAAGTACTGTTGTTAAACAATAAAGACTTTTGTTTTTTCAGTAACTATAGTTTTACTAACAGATACTTTCGTAGTACTAAAAAGTACTTTTGTTGTACTAAAAACTAATTTTTGTACTAAAACTTACTTTTTTTGTACTAAAAAGTACTTTCGTTGCAACAAAAAGTACTTTTGTTGTATTAAAGAGTACTTTTGTTACACTAAAAAGAACTTTTGTTTTTTAAGTAACTATTGTTGTACAACAAGATACTTTCGTAGTATTATAAGATACTTTCGTATTACTAAAAAGTACTCTTGTTGTACTAAAAATTACTTTTTTTGTACTAAAAAGTAGTTTTGTTGTACTAAAAAGTACTTTTGTTGTTCTTAAATGTACTTTTGTTGTACTAAAACGTACTTTTGTTGTACTATAACATCTTTTGTTTTTTAGTAACTACTGTTGTAATAAAAGATACTTTTGTAGTACTAAAAATAATTTTTTTGTACTAAAATTACCTTTCTTTGACTTAAAAGTACTTTTGTTGTACTAAAAAGAACTTTTGTTTTTTTAGTAACTATTGTTTTACTAACAGATTCTTTCGTAGCACTAAAAAGTACTAAGGGTACTTTTACTGTACTAAAATGTACTTTTGTTGTACTAAAATATATTTTGATTCTGCCATTCATTAAAAGTACTTGTGTTCTACTAAAAAGTGCTTTTGTTGTAGCAGCAAGTACTTTTGTTATACTAAAAAGTACTTTTGTTATACTATAAATTGTTTTTGTGGTACAAAAAAATGCTGTTTTTGTACTATATAGTACTTTTGTTGTACTAAATAGTGCTTTTGCTGTGCTATAAAGTACTTTTGTACTAAAAAGAGCTTTGGTTATTCCAAAAACTACTTTTTTGTATTAAAAAGTACTTTTGCTGTACTGCAAAGTATTTTTTTTTTTGTACTATAAAGTACTTTTGATGTACTTAAAAGAGCATTTGTTGTACCAATAAGTACTTTTGTTGTACTAAAAATTATTTGTTTAGTACTAAAAAGTACTTTTGTTGCACTAAAGTGAGTCTTTCTTGTAACAAAAAGTACTTATATTGTATTAATAGTACTTTAGTTGTACTAAAAAGTACCTTTGTTGTACTAAAAAGTACTTTTGTTGTTCTAAAAAGTACTTTTGTTGTACTGAAAACGTATTTTTATTGTAATAAAAAGTGCTTTTTAAAATGTATTGTTAGTTAGATTTTTAGTCGATCGTATTGTTGCACTAAAAAGTGACATAATAGAAAGTTCTTTTTGTATAATAAAAAAGTATCTTTGTTGTACTAAAAAGTACTTTTGTTGTACTAAAAAGTTATTTTGCTATACTAAAATGTTCTGTTATTGTACTAAAAAGTACTTTGGTTGTGCCGCAAGGACCATAGCAGTACAAAAAAAACTTTTGTAATATTAAAATGTACTTTTGTTGTACTAAATGTTACTTTTGATGTTAATAAAAAGTATTGGGGATGTCAAAGAAGGTACTTTTGCTCCACTAAAAGGTAATTTTATTGTACTATAAAGTAATTTCACTGTAATTCTAACGTAAAGCTATTTTACTTTAAAATAGCAGCGCTTCCAGTACACAAAAGGTACTTGTTGGTACAATAAAAGTACAAATAAAAGGGCGGTTACAACATATGTAGTTTTTGGTGAAATAAAGGTATTTTTTGCTACTATAACTGTACTTGTTGGTACACTAAAAGTACTTTTCAGAAAACGTTAGTTGGTACGAGAAAAGTTCTCTTTGGTACAATAAAAGTACTTTTCGACACATTGAAAGTATTTTTTTGTACAATGTATCAAATTTTTGGTGCGATAAAAGTACTTTTTGGTACTTTAAAAATACATTTGTAGATTTACAGTACTTTATGGTACACTTTAAGTACTTTCTGGTACACTTAGAAAACTTTATTGTACAACAAAAGTATTGCTAGTACAATAAAAGTACTAGGTAGTGTACTATAAATTCTTTTTGGTATAATTAAAGTACTTGTTGGTAGAACAAACGTACTGATGAAAAAATATGTCGTACTCTGAGAGTACTTTTTGGTACACTGAAAGTACTTTTTGGTACCAAAAAAGTTTTTTTTTGGACAACAAAAAAACTTGTATACAATTTTTTTCTAAATGAAAAACTTCAATTCTGTTTTTTGATTATGTTTATTTGAATCTTTAGAATTTTTTTGGTTAAGTCGAGAAGATGTTTTATGGCATTTTTCATCACTCCGGCGAGAACTTCGGATGACAGATTCTCGCAGTCGTGTCGAACGTTGTCCTGGAGGACTTCCAGGGTCTCGGGCTTGTTCACCTAAACATGGTACTTTGTGGTACAATAATCGTACTGTGTTGTACACCAAAAGTACTTTGTGGTATAATGAAAGTTATCTTTGGTACAAAAGTTTTTTTCTTGTTATACGAAAGTACATATTGGTACAAAAAATTACTGTTTCAAAAAAAATTACATTAAAAGTATTTATTGGTAATATTAATTTGTGGCCACAGTAAAATTACTTGTTGGTACAAGAAAAACATTTTCTAAAAAATTTTTACGAGCTGGATAAAAAAAATTCTTTGTCAGAAGTGGGATTCGAACCCACGCCCTCAGAGAGGACCAGAACGCTCATATACGAAATTCTGTAGAAACAGAACAAGTTGTAACACTTGAGTCTGGCGCCTTAGACCGCTCGGCCATCCTGACATGCGAAACACAGCGGAACAAATATAAAACATTATAAAAATCAATAAATATGTAATCTTTTAAATATGTGATGGTTTTTAAGGAATAAAATAAAAAAATAAATATATTTAATAAAATTGTACAAAAAAAACTTTGTCAGAAGTGGGATTCGAACCCACGCCCTCAGAGAGGACCAGAACGCTCATATACGAAATTCTGTAGAAACAGAACAAGTTTTCACACTTGAGTCTGGCGCCTTAGACCGCTCGGCCATCCTGACTTGCCGAAGGCCAGGGGTCAAACATCAATAAAAGCGATGGAGGCGATTAATGTTATGTTACCTGAAACATTGAATAAAGTGAAAAGAAAAAAGATTTATTAAAAAAAAAAAAAATTTAAATATGTTTTTTTTCCATTGGGAAAGTAAAAAAAATCTTTGTCAGAAGTGGGATTCGAACCCACGCCCTCAGAGAGGACCAGAACGCTCATATACGAAATTCTGTAGAAACAGAACAAGTTTTCACACTTGAGTCTGGCGCCTTAGACCGCTCGGCCATCCTGACACGTGACGCATCGTCAGCACAATATTGATGACATTCCCATACTTACACACACGCACACACACCCACATATACTACTCTGACATTCTGTGATAATTCCCAATTGAATAACATAAATTATTCATACATATATGAATCTCATTCTTAGTGATTAAAGTATTTAAAAGCCATTGGAATATGTGCGAGTCGTATACACATTTAATATGCATAATATTGAATCTTTTGCATAAGGGATGTGATATGAATTTATAATAGAGAAAAACCTTGTGAGTTATGGTTGTGAATAAATGAAATGCTGTGGTGAAGGCGAAGGTGAATGTGTTGTGATGATGAAAACATAATACATTGGGTATAGAAAAAAAGGTTCTGCCTGCCTAAGAGGGGTAGAAGTAATGCAAGTGAAATTTGCATTACTTTAAAAAAAAAGAGACTGACTTAGTGTATATTTGTTTAGTAACGGACAAATTTGTTTAATGTTAAATCCATTTCAATAGAGTTTTCTTTTCCATCTGTGATACAATTTTCCATTTGCATATGAACGATATTCGATTTGACCTATAAATGCTGCCAATCCGTTTATGAACTGGTTTTCTCCGGATTTTACTGTCTATGAGCTCCTTCTTCAACTTTGCAACGGTCTAGCATTTCGATTAAGCTGGCTGACGTTTAAAAGTCGGTTAAATAGCCAACCTTATTTGTTTTGGCTGCTGTATGAGCCACAGGAAAGTCTTGCAACTGCCACTATACGCTGCTGCACAGTTGTTGCCTCTTTCCCTCTCCTCCTTTCTCTCTCTCTCTTTTTCTTTTTATTGATGGCAGATTATTATAAGTTTAGATAGCAAAATAAAAATCATAGGCATGTTTATGACTTTAAACTTCTAGTGGCTGCAAACGGCTAAGTCCGTATTGCTACCATCACCAATGTGCTATCATCATCATCGTCTGCATCATCATGGTAATGACCAGTGCCAATACATGATGCCACCACATTCATGCCACTTACTAGTTGCCATTGCTGTTGTTGCTTTTTTTCATTTCTTTTTACGTAAAGTGCTTGGTTGCCTTGCTACGCTACTACACTCCTAGAAAATTTTTTGTTGTACAGCATAAGAATGATATAAAGCCACAGGAAAATGGTCATAAAACAAATTGTAAATGTAAAACGTAAGTCAGAAATGAAAAATCTGTTTTTGATTTATATGGGTATTTTGAGCAATACTATACCACCATCAACCACTTGACTTGAAGCAAAAAAAAAAAGAGAAATCAACGCGGAGGCATTAATATGGACAGAGGCATTTCATTACCATGACATGTCATCATTAATCGAAATAGCCACCTGTGTGGTGGTGGTTGCTGCATGCTTATACATAGATATAAAAAAAGTATTTGTTTTGAGGACACTTTCCATATAGTCGACATTAAGTTATTCGTCACTGAAGTCTTAGAGTGCAGAGAACAGCGTAAACCCTTTCTAAGTCTTGTAAGAAAGTTTTGTTAATAGTTTGTTTACTAGCTGCTTAGTTGGCAGAGAAATATAATGCGTTTCAACTTAGACATCTTTTTGGACATTTTCCTTAGAAAATTAAATTCTTACAAATTATAAGTCAGCAACATATTGACAATATTCGTAGGATGTTAAAGTTTCGTTGTTAGAATTTAATATCTGCATTTACTTTATGTTGGCAAGAAAAGTACAATTTAGTACAAAAAAGTACTTTTTGGTACAGTAAAATAACTTTTTGGCATAATAAAAGTACAATTTAAAACAAAAAAGTACTTTTTGGTACAATAAAAGTACTGATTACAATAAAAGTACAATTTGGTACAAAAAAGTACTTTTTGGTACAATAAAAGCACTTTTTGGTACAATAAAAGTACTTTTTGGTATAATAAAAGTACAATGAGGCAATGAGGCATAAAAAAGTTCTTTTGGGTACAATAAATGTACTTAGAAAATACTTTTTGCTAACATACAAGTTCTTACCGACACAATAAAATCACTTTTCGTTACAATAAAAATACTTTTTGGTATACTAAAAGTACTTTTTTACACACTAAAAGTTTTTGGTACAATAAAAGTATTTGCTATGACAACAAAAGTACTATTTGGTAAAAAAAAGGACCTTCTGTTACAACAAATACATATTGTGGCAAAAAAGACTTTTTGTGCAGTAAAATTACTTCTTGGTACAATAAAGGTACTTTTTGGTATAGTAAAAGTAAAATTTGGTACAAAAAAAGAAATTTAAGAACTTAAAAAAAGTGTAAAAAAAACAATAAAAATAAAAAATATTTCAAAAAAAATTTGTTTAACATTTTTTTAAAAAAAAATTATAAATAAAAAAATTTTAAAATTGTAAGGAAAAGAATTCTTGATATTTAACAACAACAAAAAAAAATGTTAAAATATTTTTAAAAATGTGTATTGCTTTTAATGTGTTTTAATAAAAACTTAAAAATATTTATTACAATTTTAAAATATTTAAAAAAAATTTAAATTTCTTTTAGTTTTTAATTAATATACAATAAAAGTAAATGTTTTTGTAAAAACTACTTTTATTTAGAAAGAAATTTAAAAATATTAAAAAAAATATAAAAAATATAGATATAAAAAAAATTTAAAATTAACCATTTGGGAAAAAAATTAAAAATATAAAGAAAAAAAATTTAAAATATGAAAAAAAAAATTTAAAAATATAAAAAAACAACAATATTAAAAAAAATTAAAAGTTTAAAAAAATAAAAAATTTACCAAAATTTTAAATTTTTACACAAAGGATTTTTAAAATAAAAAAAAAACTTAATTTTGTTTAAAAACAAAAAAATTTTAAAATATTTTAAATAAAGTAAAAGAAATTTTTGGGAATATTAAAAAAATGTTAATAATCATAAAAAACAACAAATTTTTAAAAATTAAAAATAAAAATTATATAAAAAATGTATCACAAAATACAAATTTAAGAAATAAAATATAAAAACAGCAAAAATTTTAAAATATTAAAAAAATTTTTTAAATATTGAGAAAAAATTTAATTATTAAAAAAAATTAAATATGGGAAAAAATTAAGAAAATAAAAAAAAAATTTTCAAAATTTCAAAATATTAAAAAATAAAATTTTTAAAACTTAAAAAAATTAAATAAAAAATGTGAAAAATTGTTGAATTGTACAAAAAAGAATTATAAAAAAAAATTTTATTATTAGAAAAAAGTTATAGAACAAACAAATTTAAAAATATTAACAAAACGAAACGCGTCATCCTAGTGCGTGACACACTGAATTTGACCAAAATATTTAAACAATAAAATAGAAAAAGAAAAAAACACTTTTTCTGATCGTAAGCCGAATTTGATGTATCATTTGATACACTTAACGTAAATTTAATATATAAAAACACGATCGACTATAATTAACAATCAAACAGTTTAACAAAAATATTTTGAAATATTCCAAATAAAAATTTACAAATATAAAACAAAAATTTTAAAAAATAAAAAAAAATTTAATTGTTTAAAAAATATATCAAAAAATACAAAAATTAAAGAAATAATATTTAAAAAAAGCATTAAATTTAAAATATTTAATAAAAATTTAAAATAATGAAAAAAATTTAAAATTTAAAATAAGTATTAAGACTTTTTTTATGGGTTACAGGTTGCCTTCTCTGCTACTACAAAATTAAATCAAATATAAAAAAATTACTACCACTAATTTGACCGCTATAAAAATCTTTATCGCGGCACAGACCAAAGTTATACTTAAATCATAAATTATCATATGTTATGTGTAACGGTTAAGACGGTGTCTCTTAGCTTTAAAGTAACAAAAAAATCTATCTATATGCCCTTAGCTATCATTCTTGTAAACATATTAAAGAAGAAGAATATATATATGACTGATGTTTTCTTTTCTTTTACTTTCAGGTAAGTTTCCAAAAATCAAAAAATACTGTGTCTTTAAATAATGTCAAAGTAATCTCGTCAGTAGTAGAAAAAAAATTTAATTTAATAAAAAAAAATAAAACAATCTGTTTTAAAAAAAATAACAATCAAAAAAAAATAATACAAAATCTTTACACTGTTAAATTAAATACAAACTTTTGATCTCTTTAAGTAAATACTATTTTGGACTTGATCGGTTTTTTTTATCTTCAACTATAGCTAGCATAGTAAAAATACTCGCAGGGAAAAGTACAAATTTTAAAGAGCAATACTTATTAATAGGTTTTTTGGTCGCCTATCATCAAATGCACATTTCTCAGCTACTTTCCAATATTCGATAATGCTGTAATAACATTTGCTACGACCAAGTATAGAGCAATACCTTCTTATCTTTTCGTTCGTTGAAACGAATAAATAATTTTTTTTATGATCGCCTTTCATCAAGGGCACTTTTCTCAGCTACTTTCCACTATTCAATAAGGCTGTAGTAACGTTTACTACGACCAAGTGAAGAGCCATACATAGGTATTCGTTCGTCGAAACAAATTAATGATTTATAGTATGGTCGCCTATCATCAAAGGCACTTTTCTCAGCTACTTTCCAATATTCGATAAGGCTGTAGTAACATTTGCTACGACCAAATATAGAGCAATACTTATCTTTTCGTTCGTCGAAACGAATTAATAATTTTTTTTATGGTCGCCTTTCATCAAAGGTACTTTTCTCAGCTAATTTCCAATATTCGATAAGGCTGTAGTAACATTTGCTACAACAAAGTGTAGAGCAATACTTAACTTGTGACCATATCGTACTTAAACAATCGTGTTTGTCATTTCTTGGACGAATTTTTAAAATTCTATTAATATCAGGCTATCACTATTTACAAAAGTTGCGATTATAACCAATCTTTAAGTTAATATGCCTCTTTCCAAAAAAATTCATCCTATTAAATATTTAAACACTAGTCCATGAAAATTCGTATCATAAATAATTTTTTCTCCTGGCCTATCACTACTTTTTTCAACTTCTTATCAAAAGTCAAGAAGGTTGTAGTAACATTTTGCTGCATAACAATACTTAACTTTTGATCATGTCCTAATTATACCTTACGCTCCATATTTACAAAAGCTTACATTATTGCCTATCTTTCCGACTCACCTTTAAGAATTTTAAACATTTTCCCTAAAAACCATCACCCATTAAATATTTAAACACTCATCAATGAAAACTCGTATCATAAATTATTCACATTATAAAGGTAACAAATCTGCGCACAACCAACCCAACCATTCATCCCACTGACTATTGCTCCGTGTATGAGAGAGAGAGGAAGAGTGATAGTCTGTTGAGGTAAAGAAGATGACTGTCACAAGATTCATTAACTGTCCACCCAACAGCAGTGGTCTAGTGGACATTGGTCATCATCGCCACTGCGAATGAGGTCTTCGACCAAACATCACTCACTCAATTAGCGAAAGTTGTATCGTTTTAATGCGTTCTCGTGAATGTTCGTACCGCGACTCAGTCTCAAACGCAAAAACATATTGCGAAAACATTAACACTTGTGATGAAATCTCATACCAATTCCAATGAAACCAAATCCATAGTACGTAAATGTAGTAAACCGGATATTTTTCATACATTTGCATTTCCTTTTGGCCATAAAAATGCGACGGATTTGTATTTGTATTGCGAGACAGTCAGTGCGTTGGATTAAAAGGCAGAGTAAGCTGTGAAGTAGCTGCTACAAAACACGCAAACAGAAAAAACCGTTTATAGTTATGATGACCATTTCTTTGTCATGCACTTTCATGTTGTGTATGTGTGTTGTGCCTCGTTCACTCTCAGTTCCTGATGAAACCATAGTAGAGTAATTTAGAGTAGAGCATAACCAGAAGGTAGGCGTCGAGCTAAATTTTGATGACATTTCATGTGGACTCATTTAGTTATGGCCCGCAACAACGGCATGATTTACTTTGTACCGAGGAGGACTTTGGTTTTAATGATTGTAGAAGGAATTGTATGTGAAGTTGCCTTCTTTGCTTTCGTTTCCTCTTTTTGTTTTTAGTTTACTATGTTACATTTAATGATTAACCCTTAAACGGTAAATGCATGATACCCAACAGGGAAAGATGTTGAATGCTATGCTAGATGCAGTATATGGCTATGCAGGTAAGCTTGGTTGTGTTCGTTAGTTTGGTTACGTGGCTGTTTGATTAACATGAAATAAAGCGTTTTTGATCAAATTTGGATCGAGAAAATATCTTATTAAAAATGGCAAATATGTACATATAGTATGTATAATGAAATTCTGTGGATAAAAACTTAAACTTAATTTCCCTTTACACCCCATAAATGAGGTGTGACATGCTCCTCGCATTGTTGTGAATTAACACACTTTCTATTAGATTCACAACACACGGCACCTACTTGTTTATCGACGAATGCGAACGTCACTGCTTGAGAAGCTTTTACTAGTCATGCCGATTATCTCGACACTTATACTGCGAAGTTGCTGTCGTCAACATCGATTCAATCATCCATTCTGTGGATATCGTAGGAAATTTTCAAAATAACTTTATTATTTACATTATATATAGTGGCAGGCAGGGTGTAGAAAAAAATTATGTATATTTTCTTATTTTAAAAATTTGGTTTTTATTATATTTTTATATTTGTGTGCTGCTTGATTGCGTTGCTAGTTGTCGATAGGGAATAATAACTATCGAAAGACGCAACCAAATGTTGTGAAACTTTGCACGATTTAATATTTCCCTAAAACTACTTACGCTATTGCTAATGGGCTACAGGGCCACTCCCCTTCTGCTACCCCCTATATAAATATATCATTCCGACCTGTGTAGAAATCGAATAATATATATTTTAATATATATTTTATATTTTTTATATATTTTTAATGTTTTATATACATATATTTAGTTTTAAATTTTTTTAAATTTTATGTAAATATTTTTTTTAATTTTTGAATATTTTTTTTATAGATTTTATATATTTTTTTTATAGATTTTATATATTTTTTTTATAGATTTTATATATTTTTTTTATAGATTTTATATATTTTGTATATTTTTTCTCTATTTTTTTTGTTTTTTTTTTTTTATACTTTTTTATGTTTTTTATGTATTTTTTTTTATTTTTTATATATTTTTGATATTTTATATTTTATATATATATTTTTATAGATATATATTTTATTTTTAATTTTTTATATATATATTTTATTTTATTTTTTATATATTTTCTTTATTTTATTTTTTTATATATTTTCTTTATTTTTTAGTAATATTTTAATGTTATATACATTTTACAATTCTTGAAAAAAAATACCTATTGGCATTTATGTATCGACCTTAAACCGAACTATAACAATATCATTTTTTATATATATTTTTTAAAATTTGTTTAATATATTTTTTATATATTTTGTTTATTTTTGATATATTTTTTAATATATTTATATATATTTTTTAATACATAGTTTTTTTTTATCCATTTTTTGTATTTTTTTATATTGTTTTATATATTTTTTTTGTATATTTTTTTTTTTTTTATAAATTTTAGAAATATTTGTATTATTTTTTATATATTTTATTTATATTTTGTTTATTTTTTATATATATATATTTTAATTTTGTAAACATTGACAAATTTTAAAATAAACCTATTTGCAATAATAAACGGTCTTAAACCGAACTATAACAATATCATTATATATACATTTAGTTTTAGATTTTTATATATATTTTTTACAATTTGTTTATTTTTTTATTTAATATATATTTTTTTATCCTTTTTTATATTCTTTTATTTTTTGTTGATATTTTCTTTTTTTATATTTTTTATATATTTTGTTTTGTATTTTTTATAAATTTTTGTTTAGTTTTTAAATATTTTTTTAATAGTTTTATATATTTTGCTTATTTTTTGTATTTTTTTTTTATATATATTGTTATTATTTTTTTTATATTTTTTTATTCTTTATATATATTTTAATTTTATAAACATTTCACAAATCTTGAAAAAAAAAACATTTTGGCAATAATAAATATTATATTTTTTTATATATATTTTGTTTATTTTTTATATACTTTTTATTATTTTATACTAGCTGGCCCAGGCCGACTTCGTCCTGCCTCCAAATTTTTGTTAAATATGTTGAGTGTAGTTGAAATCTACTAAAGATTGGTTTATTTCATTGACCTCTAAAATATTTCAATTTAAAGGGCGGGGTTTCCCGGAAAAATTCTATTCTTCATATATCTTAAAAATTATTATATATTATTATAAGAATTGCTAAAACGGATCAGCAGTGTCGTCCATGATGTGATGAAAACTTATTTTTTGATAGGCATATATTCTAAAACCACATTTTTAAGCCGATTGACTGACATATAACTTTCTGCGTTGGTGTACTGGGTGATTATACCTTTTTATCCTAAGGAGTACGAATTTCCAAAAATGCCTTCATCAGCAACACCACTAATCGTATGGTCTGGGTGATATCAACAGTTATTCCTATTTTCGTTATTGTCCCCTAAAATTTCGAAATGGGAAAAACCACTTTGTGAAGTTCTCTAATTCTGTAGGAAGTACGCCATTATAAAAGTTAGCCATTCTTCTTTTACCCTTTTTGCGTTCTGGGTGACCATCTATAGCCAATCCTCAACTTTCACTGCAATTTTGAGACAAATGGGGTCAACCGTTTTCACAATTATGGTGATAGCAAAATGTACATCTGTTTTATATATATAGACTTCTGAATACCTTTGATGTTAAAAAAAAGGACTAAATGACATTGCAAAAATTAAGTGTATCGGACAATCGATATTCAAAATTTTCTCATGCAAAAAAATCATATATTTTAAGTTTAAGTAAAATCGGACAATCGATATAAATTTTCGAAATAATTCAACCCCAGCCGAATCAACTGCGGGTCCATATATACAAAAAAAATTCTCATAATAAAACAAATATTCATTCTAAATTTCAGTCAAATTGTTTAATTCGTTAAAATTTTCATTATAATTCTACCATAGCGACACCTATCGGGTCAATTTATACAAAAATTTTTCTCAAGATTCCACAAACATAAATACTAAATTTCAGTTAATTTGGTACATGCATTCAAATTTTCGATATAAATCCACCCTAACGCCATCTTCCGGATCCCTTTGTACATACGATTTTTTCTGATGATCAAACAAACATAGCTTCTGAATTTCAGTTAAATTGGACCATTCGTTAAAATTTTGGTTGTAAACCGATCCCAGCGCCTCATGATCAAACAAATATCCATTCTAAATTTCAGTTGAATTGGTACATGCATTCAAATTTTCGATATAAATCCACCCTAGCGCCACCTGGATTTGATTTTTTTCAACACAAACAATCTACGGAAAATTTCGAATCGAATAAAAAAAAATCAGCCAAATCGCTCCAGCCGTTCTCAAGTGATGGTATGACATACGTGGACCATTTCATTTTTATATATATAGATTAACTTTTTTATTTTATATATATTATAATTATTTTGTATCTTTAAACAATTATATATTTTTTATACATATTTCTTATCCTTTTTTTGTATTTTTTTATTTAAAATATATATTTTTTTTCTCTATTTTTTTTGTATTTTTTATATACTTTTTCGATTTTTTATATATATATTTGTTATTAATGTTTTATATATTTTTTTGGTATTTTTCTATATATTTTTTTTATTTGTTATACATTTTTTAAACATATTTTTATATATCTTTTTTTTATTTTTTATAAAATTTGTTTTATTACATATATTTTTTTTAATATTATATATTTTTATTATTATATTATATATATTTTTTTAGTATTGTTTATAATTTTTTTTTTAGTTTTTAAATATTTTTTTAATAGTTTTATATATTTTGCTTATTTATTGTATATTTGTTTTTATTTTATATATATATTTTTTATTTTATATATATTTATTTTGTATACAATTATATATTTTCTTATACATATTTTTTATCGCTTTTTTGTATTTTTATATTTAATATATATATTTTTTCTCTAACTTTTATGTATTTTTTATATACTTTTTCGATTTTTTATATATATATTTGTTTTTAATGTTTTATATATTTTTTGGTGTTTTTTAATATATTTTTTTTATTTGTTATACGTTTTTTAAATATTTTTTTATATATTTATATATATTTTATAAAATTTGTTTTTTTTTTACATATATTTTTTAATTTTATAACCATTTCACAAATCTTGAAAAAAGCTATTTTCCAATAGAAACGATCTTAAACCGAATTATAACATTATAATTTTTTATTTATTTTCTTATATGTTTTTATTATATGTTTTTTTATATTTTTTTATATATTTTTATATATTTATTGTATTTTGTTTATTTTTAATATATTTTTTTATTTTATATATATTTTTTTTATTTTATATATATTTTTTTTATTTTATATATAGTTAAAAATGTATATATATGATAGAAAATTATTAAAATATTTTCTATTTTTCTTTGACAGAAAATTATTTTCAGTTTTTATAATTTTTCTTTGTAGTTCTGTACACCACAGAACGAACTTCTTAAAAGAGAACTTTTTCATCGCTCACTTCCCTTTCCGCTTTTCCGGTGTACAGATCTACTGTCTCTTTCTATCACAATAGAAATCAGAGTGACATCAAACACAACGAGTACTAAAGTACAAACTACAGAGCTGTCGTATAGCACTATGCTCTAACACGGCCATCCTGCAATATCATCGCTCTCGATGAATCAAAAACTTTTTGTGTGCATAACAAGAACATAATTTATTTCAAAACTCATTTCAAAATCTTGGCATACAAAACAACGCCTCCTTTTTTTCAAAGCAGTTAAAAGATCACAAATAAGCTCTAGATATCTAATCACATTAACCAATAACAATATCGAGATCTGTAGAAATAATCCTTAAAATCTCCATAAGATTTTAAATTCGCAACTCAGAGGCAATAATTAGCTTGTTTGCACATTAACAGTATTCACCAGAATTTATCAAATTAAAGTCATAAGCATGACACCAACAGTCTATTAACCACAGGTTATAGCTCAGAGGCAATCTTAAGCTTGTCCATAACTTCAGTCGAACACTAACTTCATTCGGAACTTTAAGTCTCAGAGGCAATATTAAGCTTGACAACAAGTACATTAACCGAACGTCATGGCTCAGAGGCAATCTTAAGCTTGTCCACAACTTCAGTCAAACATTAACTTCACTCGGAACTTTAGTCTCAGAAGCAATATTAAGCTTAACAACAAGTACATTTACCGAACGTAATGGCTCAGAGGCAATCTTAAGCTTGTCCACAACTTCAGTCAAACACTAACTTCATTCGGAACTTTAAGTCTCAGAGGCAATATTAAGCTTGACAACAAGTTCATTAACCGAACGTAATGGCTCAGAGGCAATCTTATGCGTGTCCACAACTTCAGTGAAACACTAACTTCATTCGGAACTTTAAGTCTCAGACGCATTATTAAGCTTGACAACAAGTACATTAACCGAACGTCATGGCTCAGAGGCAATCTTAAGCTTGTCCACAACTTCAGTCAAACATTAACTTCACTCGGAACTTTAGTCTCAGAAGCAATATTAAGCTTGACAACAAGTACATTTACCGAACGTAATGGCTCAGAGACAATCTTAAGCTTGTCGACTTTCAGTCGTACACTTACTTTATACTTTGTCTCAAAGGTAGTCTTAAGCTTGACAACTAGTGTATTTATCGATAGTAATGGCTCAGAGGCAATCTTAAGCTTGTCCCTGAATTCGATTTTTTGTCTATTTTAATGATGAAATTAACCAAGTTTTACCTTGATTTATCCTGTAACCTGCTCCTCGTTTGCAGTCTCAGTAACAGGAAATAACCTCCCTTGCAGCAACTACAATAGTACGGAAGCTATATTTTTTTAGTTTGTAACGATCATTAAGAAGAATGCCGACTATTTCATACGGACCCGATAATATGTTGCCATTTCGATTTTCGTATCTGGTTACTGCAGTACACCACCTTTTGAAAAATTTTTAAATTCAGTTGGCTTACTTTTATTTAAATCAAATCGTATTTTTATTCGTTTTGCGTTTTCCTCTGTCCGCCTATTAACTAAGATACGCATTGCATCCACATTATCGTACTGTGGCTCAACTTCCAATTCATTAAGAAGACCACCAACATCTGAAGAACGTCCTGTAATTCCTTCGTGTTAGGAGCTAACTGAACACTACTGACATAACGAGTCCAATCATTATTCGCATCCAGGTTCGTTCTCAGTACATAGTGCTATTAAGTGATGTGTTATACCCATAGACACGCAAAGATTTTTAAAATCTGCACTGGTAAAATTCGTACCTCTATCACTTATAATCTTGCTTGGGCCACCAAACAACATAACGTAATTGTAAAATTCCTTTACAGTTTCTGCAGCTGTCAGCATTTTACACGGGAATATTATAACGTATTTGGTAAGTGCATCAATAATGATGATAATATGTATAACGATGCTCCTTTCCTTCAAACGGACCCATGAAATCAGCATATACCACATCAAATGGGATTGGCTTCTTGTCAATTGGATGAAGCTCACACTTTTTTTTTTCGAAGTTCTCTTAGCTACCAGACAAATTTAACAAGATTCAACAAATTTTCTAACGTTTTTAGTCATATGTGGCATCCAAAAGTTTTCTTTCGTTTACATCAGTGTTTTTGCCCATCCAACATGGCAGTTCTCTTCGTGGAAACGTCTCATTATAGTCAGTCACGTAACTTTTCTTGGTATTTTTCAAATTTTTATATAAAAGCCCCCTTTCCAGCGAATACTGCGCTAAGGTGCTTGTATCCTTATTTTCAATTTCATCAACAATCAATTGTAGCCGCATCATTTTGCCGTCCAATATGGAACCACGTCTCGGATAAACTGTTCATTTGACAACAAGTTTCAACTAGTATATTACGACATAAATAATCCGCAAGAGACAATTTTCTCCTCTTCCTATAGACAATTTCGAACTCAAAATTTTGTAGAAAAATCCATCAACAAGCTATGCGAGGCAGCAAATTTTTCCTTCCTTTGTTCTCTTAGAGCATTGCTGTCAGTGACTAACAAAAACTAAACACTTAGGAAATAGTGCCGAAAATGTTTTACTGCATTAACGACAGCGAGCCTTACCAATCCACAACCATGATATTCAGTTTCTTATGTTCTAGTGGCCTGGCCATAATGCAGCAGCAATTCATTTACTCGCTGGAAAAAAAATAGCCTATACCCATGATTACTCGCATTAGTATGCAAACCATACAAGTACTGGTCTAGTAGTTAGTTGCCCAAGTAAGTAACGTTTTGCTGCTCGACACTCTTCACTCCACAAAAATTGAGTATTGTTTCTCGTTAAAGCTGTTATACAGGTGGTCTTAGCCGCAAATTCCGGTACAACCTTTCGAAAATAGTTTTGCAATTCCATAAATTGACGTACCCGTTTAACATTACTCGGCGACGGTGAGTTTACCAATGCTTCAATTTTAAATTAACTGGGTCTAATACCATCTGCAGAAACTTCTCGACCTAAATATTCAATAGTATTTTGAAGAAATTTGCATTTGTCCCTATTCAATGAAAATCCACAACTTGTCAATGCTTTCAATACGACATCAAGTTTCTCCAGGCCCTCATCAATAGTTTTTGATGGTATCAAAACATCATCCATATAAACTAAAGCCACGTTACCTTTCAAATTTCCCAATGTCACATTGATCGCACGCTGAAAAACTGCAGGAGCGTTAGCTAGTCCAAACGGCATACACACGTACTGATAATGCCCATCGGGTGTTACAAACGCTGTTTTTTCTATGGAATCCTCAGCAATAGGAATTTGGTGGAAATCCGAGGCCATATCCAAAGAAGTAAAAAAAAAATTATTTCCTGCCAATTCATCAAGCTGTTCCTCGATTCTCGGTAACGGATAACGATCTCTTACTGTGACCTTATTGAGTGCCCTATAATCGACACATAAACGATTCTTTCCATTTTTCTTCTTTACAAGAATCATTAGACTTGCATACGGTGAATGACTTTCCCTTATTATGCCATTGCATAACAAATCTGCAATGATCTTCCTTACCACCAGACGTTCACTGGACGACATTCGATATGGCGTTTGAAAGAGGGAATACCAGAACAATGTTTACGAATACTTTTCCAAAACAGCATTAAATTTTCGTTACCAAACTTTGACCAATTAGCATTTGGCTCATGCCCTTCCTCTCACGCCGTAGATGTTCATTGTCAATTAAATGCAAAGTTACCTTAAGAACAAGGTCTTCAAATCCTAGAAATAGATCAAATTGTTCAGTAAGTAAATCAGGCTCTTTTCCAATACCCTGAATGGACAGAAAATTCGCTGTTCGTTTGCCGGGTATGTTATCAGCAATATCTGTTCTCATCAACGACAGTCAGAACCATTATCAAGAAGGCAAAAATACAATTTCCCATTAATAATCACTGGTGCGTGATTATTTGAAAATCAATTAAACTTTGAACTGAAGACGGCATAACAAATGTAAATGAATTTCCTAAATTAGCCTGAGAAATACACCCAATAATGATCTTAATAATTTTATCTTTCGGTATTGCAAATGACAAAGTCGAAATACGATGTGAACACATCACTTTCGGATTTAGGAAATAAACGAAGTTGAGTAACAATATCTGTGCCATTCGTAAACGCATGAATCAACGAAGCACATAGATCTACCCAACTGTAATGTAGATGGCTAAATTTTGACGTACCAGGATTTCGGTCTTCCAAGCAAAGAGCTTTGAACTCTGGGTATGGTATCGAAATTTGTCAACCCATCATGCTCTACCCTTGCATCAATAGCAAGGCACCACTTTTGTACATCATTGCGAGAATGATCTGGATCAAAATTTAGAAAACATGTTACCTCTTTGACTGACTGCTTCCTTTGAACAGCTTCTATAATTTTGTTCATAGCATCCGCCGTAATGACGAAGTTTCCATGGGGAAAGCCAACATCCGCTTTCGAACGCAACCCCTTAGAAAAATTTATAGAATTTTCTTGTTCCGCCTTACTGAATTTTCGCTTGCCTCAAGCAAAATCCAAATATAAACCAGCGAAATAGTACTTCCTCTCGTCCAACTCAAAAATGTTAGGCAGAAACGATCCCACTTCTGATGATAGAAAATTATTAAAATATTTTCTATTTTTCTTTGACAGAAAATTATTTTCAGTTTTTATAATTTTTCTTTGTAGTTCTGTACACCACAGAACGAACTTCTTAAAAGAGAACTTTTTCATCGCTCACTTCCCTTTCCGCTTTTCCGGTGTACAGATCTACTGTCTCTTTCTATCACAATAGAAATCAGAGTGACATCAAACACAACGAGTACTAAAGTACAAACTACAGAGCTGTCGTATAGCACTATGCTCTAACATATATATATAATTATACATAATTTTTTTTAAATTATTTTTTTTTTTACCTTCAAAAGTGTCTCCCGTCTGAGGTTTTACTACGCACCTCTACAATTTCAACTAGATTTTTCTTATCTTAACGTTTTTCCAAAGCTGTTACAACATATACTTTTCTTATGACATTTGTAGTCATTTCAGTTGATCTCGCTCTCCATACGTCCCTCCCTCTCTCACTACTCAACGGGTTGATTATCTGTAAGACTTCCCTTTAAGCATGCTGGCTTTTTTTTGTATTGCTGGTAGCTTTTTGTCGGTTCTTCATCATTATACGATGCGGGAAAAACGTTTTCGTTTCTGTCTTCTGTTTATTATAATATTATTGTTGTTCTTGTTGGCGTTTTATGTTCTTGACAGCTTAATAGTTAATTTAGCTGTCATATGTTTTTCCTGTGGGTCATATGATAAACATAACATACATAGGTAGATACACTATGCTTCAGGTTTTGTTTTAGTTTTGTTTTTGGTTTTGGTTTTATGGCCAAAAACCCCCCTGAGTGGTGGTACGAGAGGTATTAGTGACTGACTTAGAGGTAAGGAAGTATTGTTGAAGTTTGCAGTGAATGTAGTGGCAGGCGTAGATTAAGAAAGAGTAGGAGTAGGAATACCTTCTTGTGCATTAGTGGTCATAGTTTTAGGGTACTATTTTGTTAATCTGGTGAGGTTTTCTACTTTTTTGCTTTGGTCTCTGCAGGTGAGTTAAGGACTCCGTAAAGGACTGGCTTGGATGTGGGGGGGCAGATGACTTACCAAGGCATACGTTATGTGGTCAAACATATGGCAATGGGATTAAAAAGGCAGTGGTTGGATGTCAGTTCATTGGGGGTTGAAAAAATTTCTTAAAGTAACAACGAAACGGTCACAGTACAACATTTTTCAGCTCATTGATTTGGGACTCAATTCTGAGAACTGCACATGAAAGTAGCCCCAAAGTGAAGAAGTTCTGCATCATTCGTGTTGTCATGTTACATGCCATAATAATTTAATATCGATTTGAAGTTAGTAAGTATCGTATAGGGGAATTTGCCACTTTTTAGACCCTTTTGTTTGACATAACTCGAGAACCACTAGTGCGATTTAGATGAAACAAATTCCTTTACAATTCCTTTAATCTGTTCATTTAAGGTTTCGGTACATAAGCAACTGTTTCACTTTCCATGCATCAAATGATTTTGAACTGGGTTTATTTTGTAGCAGTAACAATAAAACTGTTATATTCCGTGGCGTATGATTTACGTGGAATATTACTTATGATAATCATACGCCACCATATAGGATTTATGTTATGTAAAAAAAAGAGCCTAAAACGTGACAAAATCCCCTATACCATATTTACTAACTTCATATCGATATGAAATTATTATGGCATGTAACTTGAAAAAACGAATGATGCAGAACTTTTTCTCTTTGGTGCTACTTTCACGTGCAGTTCTTAGAATTGATTCCCAAAATCATTTGTTGTACCGTGTTAAGGTACTGTTTACATCAAAAATATTTTTTGTGTACACTACCTAAAACTACCTTTTGGTACAAGAAAAGTACTTTTTGTACAATAAAAATTCTTTCAAATTACCGGACCAGCGATAGTAAAATGATATCCTGGAAATGACGACAAAAAAACAATACCCCCCTTGTTAAAATATTCGATTAAATTGCTTCAGAGTATGGAAACCAGACAACTTAAAACCACACAATGTGAAACACTTGTCGCTATTGTCCACACAATGGCAGAAAGCACAATAAGCTAAGAACTTAAATTTCAATGATTTACAAATTACTTTTACCAACTTAAAAAAAAAACGGAAACAAAAAACGGGTTTCACATTACACACATGGTGGCAAAAGGTTTTGTGCCCGCAACATACTTACACATACCTCCATAAGATGGAGGAGGAGGAGAAGGAGCATCTAACCACAAAACTTACAAAGAGACCAGGCTAGATAATTCAATACAAAAACAGGGAGGGACAACATATTTCGAACACACACATAGACAATATATCTATATAACCTATACAAAGTCATAAAGAGAACCACTATATTACAAATAAGTTCAAGTGCAAGTAGCAATAACACGCACTCCTTAGAGTAGATGGTCATTTCAATTGTAATTTTAAACTTTTGAGGGAATTTTAACTTAACTAACATTATTGAATTTCTTAACTGGAAACTTAAACTTTTCGGGCCATATTGTACATCCTTCTACTGCTTGCATGTCTCCTTTCTATCCCTCTATCCCTCTCTCTCTCTCTCTCTCTCTTATTGTCTTTCCCTGGTGTCTTCCTTTTATCTTTTTTTCTCTAACTTTCATTAGCAAATTTGTCATTGTTTTTACAACCGGAAATAACATAAAAACCACTTAAGTTGTATATTTCAAATTCCTGCCGTACTCTCTCTCTCTCTTTTTCTCAAATTGTTGAGCAGCACAAGAAACTTTTAAATAAATTTTTATGTTATATTGTTCTTTGGCAACACAGAAATTGTTTGTTATTCATCCTAAGGCAGAACAAACCTAAACAAAAAAACGTAAAACACCCCTAGACACTTTGTGGTTACAACATGTCACAAGGATGTTTTACTATATTTTGTCATGTTTTTAGTTTAAACTAAAAACTAAAGAATATTTGCTAAAAGTAATGATGAGAAACTGAAGCGGGAAGCGGGATTCTGAAGTGGAAGAGACACAATGGAGCTTATGTGGGCACAATGTTTTATGGCCATAACTGTGAGATTTTATGAGAAATTTTTAAAGTTTGCCCAACTAGAGTTTAAGTTAACTAATGACCAAACTGTCAACATAGGCAATGTGAATTACTTATATTATATATTAAAAAAAAAAACAATAAATAAGGACTAAGGGGCGAAAATGTTACTAATAGGCACATGTGGGAGAAGGTTGTTTCGTCAAACCGATTGTGTTTCAGAGCAGAGATATATCACAAGGAATATGCGGTCTTTATGATATGGAGTATTACACAGTACAACACATGATTTTGTAACTCAATTCTGAGAACTGCACGTGAAAGTAGCCCTAAAAAGAAAAAGTTCTGCATCATTCTTGTTGTTAAGTTACATGGCATAATAATTTAATATCGATTTGAAGTTAGTAAGTATCGTATAGGGGAATTTGTCACGTTTTAGGCTCTTTTGTTGTATTGTAATATAATCATAAGTTATATTCCATTTATTGTAACTGCTACAAAATAAACCCAGTTCAAAATTATTTGATGAATGGAAAAGTGAAACTGTTGGTTATGTAGGGATACTTTATATGAACAGATTAAAGGAGTTGTAATTCTTATTTTTTTTTTAAATTTTTTCAGCTAAATTGGTCTAGTGGTTCTCGAGTTATGTCAAACAAAATAATCTAAAACATGACTAACTTCAAATCGATATTAAATTATTATGGCATGTAACTTGACAAAATTAATGATGCAGAACTTCTTCTTTTTGGGACTACTTTCACATGTAGTTCTCAGAATTGAGTCCCAAATCACCCACTCATTGAAAATATAAATTTGGTCACTAAATGTTGTCCCTCTAGGGGTAAAATACGAATTGACCACGCAGACTGATCCGCTCACTGAACGAAAATTAAAATTGTGCTTTCATATTCATATTCGTGTTGTCGAGTATATGTTTTTATATTTGTATATTTTTATATTTTTATATTTCTATATTTCTATATTTTTATATTTTTATATTTTTATATTTTTATATTTTTATATTTTTATATTTTTATATTTTTATATTTTTATATTTTTATATTTTTATATTTTTATATTTTTATATTTTTATATTTTTATATATTTATATTTTTATATTTTTATATTTTTATATTTTTATATTTTCATATTTTTATATTTTTATGTTTTTGTAATTTATATTTTTTTGTTTTTATATTTCTATATTTTTATGTTTTTGTAATTTATATTTTTTTGTTTTTATACTTCTATATTATTATATTTTTATAATTTTATATTTTTATATTTTTATATTATTATATTTTTTTATATTTTTATATTTTTATATGTTTATATTTTTATATTTTTATATTTTTATATTTTTATATTTTTATATTTTTATATTTTTATATTTTTATATTTTTATATTTTTATATTTTTATATTTTTATATTTTTATATTTTTATATTTTTATATTTTTATATTTTTATATTTTTATATTTTTATATTTTTATATTTTTATATTTTTATATTTTTATATTTTTATATTTTTATATTTTTATATTTTTATATTTTTATATTTTTATATTTTTATATTTTTATATTTTTATATTTTTATATTTTTATATTTTTATATTTTTATATTTTTATATTTTTATATTTTTATATTTTTATATTTTTATATTTTTATATTTTTATATTTTTATATTTTTATATTTTTATATTTTTATATTTTTATATTTTTATATTTTTATATTTTTATATGTTTATATTTTTATATTTTTATATTTTTATATTTTTATATTTTTATATTTTTATATTTTTATATTTTTATATTTATATATTTTTATATTTTTATATTTTTATATTTTTATATTTTTATATTTTTATATTTTTATATTTTTATATTTTTATATTTTTATATTTTTATATTTTTATATTTTTATATTTTTATATTTTTATATTTTTATATTTTTATATTATTATATTTTTATATTTTTATATTTTTATATTTTTATATTTTTATATTTTTATATTTTTATATTTTTATATTTTTATATTTTTATATTTTTATATTTTTATATTTTTATATTTTTATATTTTTATATTTTTATATTTTTATATTTTTATATTTTTATATTTTTATATTTTTATATTTTTATATTTTTATATTTTTATATTTTTATATTTTTATATTTTTATATTTTTATATTTTTATATTTTTATATTTTTATATTTTTATATGTTTATATTTTTATATTTTTATATTTTTATATTTTTATATTTTTATATTTTTATATTTTTATATTTTTATATTTTTATATTTTTATATTTTTATATTTTTATATTTTTATATTTTTATATTTTTATAATTTTATATTTTTATATTTTTATATTTTTATATTTTTATATTTTTATATTTTTATATTTTTATATTTTTATATTTTTTTATATATTTATATTTTTATATTTTTATATTTTTATATTTTAATATTTTTATCTTTCTATATTTTAATAATTTTTTAATTACAAATTTTGGTAAGCAAATGTTGTCCCTCTAGGGGTAAAACACAAATTGACCACTCCGCATCCGCCCAGTAAACGAAAATTAATATTTTGTTTGCATATTCATATTCGTGTTGTCGAGTACTATCTGGGTTTAAAATTTTATCTCTTTAGCTCTAAAAAAAAGTTTTGCCACGCCCACTCCGCCCATAGGGTTTAAAATTAAAATTTCATCTACATATTCGTTTTGTCGAGTCTATCTGTGTATTAAATTTTGTCTCTCTAACTCTTATAAAAAATTTTGCCATGCCCACACCGCCCGTTGGTTCAAAAATTTCAAAAATAAGTATATAGCCTATTGCAAGTTCTATACTGTATACTAACTACCCTCTAAATTTCCTTGAAGTCGGTTTAGCCGTTAAGGTGAGATTGGGCCACAAACAAACACAGAAACCGACAAACATTCACATTTATAACACTGTACGACACGATTTTTCACCCGTGATCAAACTGACCAGATTCTGAAAATATAGTTCAAATAAAATTATACGTATCTCCCAGTTTTTCTAGATCAGCTCATTTAAGGTTTTTAAGAGCAATTCAATTTTTGGAATTTGTTAATTTTTTTTACAGCGACTCGTAAGTGACTATTTTCTGTTCGCGAGTTGTTAACAGAATTTGATGATTTTTTTTAAATGTGTTTTAAATGGCCAGGAGCTCGATCTGACGAAGCAAAAATTTAAAATTTGTCACAAATTTAAAAAAATTGTGACAATTTGGGACAATTTTAATTTTTGAAAAATTTTATATTTGGGCTTCGTCAGAACTCGCTCACGGCCGTTTGAAAAACATTAACAAAAAAATCATCACCATCTGTTAACAACTCGCAGAGTTCTGCGAACAGGAAGAAGTCAGTTTCGAGTCGCTGTATGGGAGCTTCACTCTAAAAATTGAATTGCTCGTAAAAAACTTAAATGAGCTGATCTAGAAAAACTGGGAGATACGTATAATTTTATTTGAGCTATATTTTCAGAATCTGGTCAGTTTGATCATGGGTGAGACCAAAAGTTTAAATTTGTCTTACAGTGTATTATTACGCAGTACAACACATGATGTTAGGCCTCAATTCTGAGAACTCCACGTGAAAGTAGCCCCAAAAAGAATAAGTTCTGCATTATTCGTTTTGTCAAGTTACATGGCATAATAATTTGATAACGATTTAAAGTTAGTAAGTATCGTATAGGGGAATTTGTCCCGTTTTAGGCTCTTTTGTTTGACATAACTTGAGAATCTTAAAGGTGACAAATTCCCCTATACGATACTTACTAACTACAAATCGATATTAAATTATTATGGCATGTAACTTGACAAAACGAATGATGCAGAACTTCTTCTTTTGGAGCTACTTTTATGTGCAGTTCTCAAAATTGAGTCCCAAATCAATGAGCTAATAAATGTTGTACTGTGATATTAATAGAGATTGTCTCGTATATATTCTGTACAAGTAGAAAATGTGTAGAAATCTGTTTAGTGTTACTCAACTGACTAATATCTTGTATTTTACTCGTCTGTTTCATGTGTTGTGCCTTTCTTCCACCATCACATCACACCGTCCATATCTCTGCTGATCCAAGACACGTTCAATGCATACAATCCTTCTCCAGCCGCCGACCACAATTATTAATTTTTTGCCCCCTTGTGATTACATTACGATGGTTATCTCCATAATATGATTAATTAACCAAATTCCTTAGGCAACACAAGTTTTCGTTGTACTCTTTTGTTTTACTACCAGGTCACATTTCACTCGTACACATTCCGCATTCCATGTACCATAGCCACCATTACCACCACCAACCACCATCTCCTACATACTGGCCTCATGTGGCCATTATCTAGGGTCGTGGGCACAAAAAACAAACACCTACTAGTTGTTGCACAACATCCACACACTGCCCCTGTCCGTGACCATAGCAATCAATGCGAATCTATTCCCCCGCAACTCTCCTACCATCACCACTGGTCTCATACGTGTCACGTGTCAGTGACATATATGGCATAGTAGTGTTGTGAGCTGCGCGAGTGTTGTAGCCTTTACTAGCAAGTGCTCTCTATTGTATCTGCTACATGTCAATGTTGCATGTGTAAAATGACCACCATTAGTGTTGTGCCACACTCATCCTACGTCCTGTCCTATGGTGGTGGAGGGGGGGGAGTAGAGGCGTCAGGTCCAACTGCCAGGACTAAGACCATAAAGTGATTGTATAACAAAAACGAAAAACAGAACAGAATACAACTGGCACCAGAACCAGTAAAAACTATGTCCAAGGCATGAATGAACAGTGTTAAATGATTAATGAGATGTGATTGTTGTTGCTGTTGCTGTTGCTGTTGTTAGTACGTAGATATGAAAGGGAACAGACATATTTGCCGATGAATTGCTCAAGATAAGAATGATGTTGATGATGATTTTGTTTAGTTTATAAACTTAGCTAAACGTTTAATTGTTGGCGGTATTTTAATGGATGGTACACGCGACGATCTCTAAGGGGCGAGTGTGCCATTATGCCGATTGAGGGCAATTTGTGCCTTCGTAGAAAAATTATTTACTAACATAACATTGATTGTTGTTGTCAATTAATTCGAAATATTTAATAGCTACAATTAATCAAATAGTTCGAGGAGCTGCTAAATAATTTTAATTGATTTCATAGATTTTAATGATTGCAAGTAAGTGTAACGTGGTATTCCTGTGTGGTAACGGAAACACAGAGTGTGTTGCGAATATGGAGGGAACACTTTGACAAAAATGACAAAATCACACCAATCATCGACGATGAAGTAGACTGTCCACCACCGAGTCAAAACGAGATCAGCACGACAATTGTACGGCTTAAAAAAAAAAAACTGCGGGAGTCGATGGAAAGAACTTTTTAAAGCCGGCAGCCATGAGCTGGCAATGTGCATGCACCAGCTCATAAACACGATTTGGTTCAAGGAATGCATGCCCGATAATTGGAATCTGAGTGTAGTATGTCCTGTGCTTAAGAAATGCGATCCATGTGTACCAATTATCGCGGGATAAGCCTTTTAATCTATCGCATACAAGGTTCTGTCGAGTGTGTTATAAGAAAGATTAAAGCTCATTTTTGGCGAATCTGATTGGACCCTATCAGTGTCGTTTCAGGACTAGTAAATATACGACCGCCCAGATATTCACACTACGACAAATCCTGGAGAAGACCCAAGAAATGCAGATCGACACCTACCATCTGTTCATCGACTACAATAGTTCGAAAGTCTGATACGACAGAAACTATAAGATGCTATAGCTGAGTTTGGTATCCCCTCGAAAATGATACGACTTTTCGGGATGATACTGACTGACACGAAGTCTTCAGTAAAAATAGGCAGAAATCTACAAAAAGATTTTTGTTTTACCAAGCGAAGCTTCCGATAGTCTTTCATGCGATCTCTTTAACATCATAATGGAGATGATCATGCGGAAGGCAGCAGTAAACACGACTGGCAAAAGTCACATGTTGCTCGCTTATGCCGATGAGAAAGATATCATTGTGCGAAGACGGCGGGATGTTACTGATGCCTTTTCAAGCATTGACAAGAAGTTGGCAGGAGAGGGACTGGTGATTAATGAGGACAAAACCAAGTTATTTCATTCAATGAACAAAGTGTCTACTCTTCATTGTCCGAAGACGGCGGGATGTTACTGCTGCCTTTTCAAGCATTGACAAGAAGTTGGCAGGAGAGGGACTGGTGATTAATGAGGACAAACCCAAGTTATTTCATTCAATGAACAAAGTGTCTACTCGTTTGGGAGGCTGCTTGAATGTTTACAACTATAGTGGTTTTGTCTTCCTCGGCTGCGCTTTAAATAAAAATAATGTCTGCCTGGAAGTCAAGAGACGAGTATTGACCGCAAACCGCTGCTACTATGCGCTGAGCAGGCGTCTTAATCTTAAAGCCCTCTCTCGACGAACAAAGATCTAACTCTACTAGACACTGATCGTACCTGTCTTGCTCTACAGCACAGAATCCTGGGTAATGACGCAGGCGAATCAATCTATTCTGGGAGTCTTGAAGAGAAAAATACTCCGCAAAATATTTGGAACCATCATCGTGAACGGCGAGTACCGTCGTCGAATGTGCTGTATGAGCTGTTCAACTACATCGACGTAGTCAAGCGCGTTGATTATACCGCTGGCTTGGACAGCTGAAAATGTTGCAGCTCGAAAGGTCTTCATCAATAAACTGGATGAGCGGCGCAGCAGGGGGCGACCAAAACTTGTATGGATGGACCAGGTGAAAGAGCTGTTATCTAAGATTTGTGTGACGACCTATCTACGGAGCGCAAAAGACCAAAGTGGTTGGCTATTAATAGAT
This sequence comes from Muscina levida, assembly GCA_964034835.1. Lineage (NCBI taxonomy): Eukaryota > Metazoa > Arthropoda > Insecta > Diptera > Muscidae > Muscina > Muscina levida. The sequence continues at coordinate 13,813,667 of OZ035881.1, forward strand.
AAATTTCTGTTGTTGCTGCTAGTAAAGAAAAAGAAGTAGAAGCGGAAACAGAAGAATAAGAATAAAAAGAAGAAGAATAAAAACACATAGTTTTTAAATATAGCCATCATCCAAGGCAAAAGTGCCTCCAAGACCTGTTGAAATTCGGCGGGTAGTATATCATCCGGACCGAGGGACTTATACGGATCAAAGCTGTACATTGCGTCCTTAACCATGTTCAGAAGATTTGGTACTTGTGACGTATATGGAGTTGGACCCTCTACTAGGGAAGTGCGGTGCGTATCCGTTAGAATTTTCTTATGTATCATAGGGCACCAGTAGTTTATGATCCTCTCAAGAGTTTTCAGAAGATATAATGTGAGACTTATTGATCTCTAGTTGTACACTATGCAGTGTGATGGTTTTCCTGCCTTTGGGATGAAAACCACCATAGTCTTATTAGCAGGTAGGACAGTTGCACACACAGCCGTTAATGATAGCCTTCAGCCCAAGCAATAGTATCTCCAAGGTTCGTTGTTAAAGTTCGGCGGTCTTCATATCATCGGAACCGATTGATTTATACGGATCTTAGCTGTTGATTGCGTCCTTTATAATGTTCAGAAGTTTTGGTAAATTCGATAGTTATGGAGTTGGACTCTACACTTACGAAGTGAGTGTCGTTTTCAGCATTTTTATTATGAGTCATGATCCTCCCAAGAGTTTTCAGAAGATATCATGTTAGATTTATTGGTCTGTAGTCCTACGCTTTGGTGTATAGTGGTTGTTGCTGCCTTTGAGATGAAGACCACAATAACCATTACAAATTTTATCGGCAGGTAGTACAGTTTCCCACAGCCGTTAAATATAGCCATCATCCAAGGCAATATTATCTCCAAGACCTGTTAAAATTCGGCGGTTATCACATCATCCGAACCGGGGAATTTATACGGATCTAAACTGTTGACTGCGTTCTTTATCACATCCAGAAGTTTTAGTAAATGCGACGGTTATGGAGTTGGACTCTCCACTTAGGAATTGAGTGTGCGCTTCGAAGGTTTCCTTTGAGATTTCAGTCTTGTTTCCAGAATTTTTCATTATGTGTCCTTGGGCACGGCTTGTTGAAAATAACTGCCGTGGGTTTTTCGCATTGATTGCTGTATTTCCTCTATGAAGATTTTGTTGCCTTCGTTATTAGTTTTATAAATAACACAGTGCAACATTTTTATCTCATTGAATCGGGACTTAATTCTGAGAATTGCACGTGAAAGTAGCCCTATAAACATGAACTTCTGCATCATTCGTTTTGTCAAGTTGGCTGCATTAATAACACAGTATAACATTTTTCAGCTCATTGATTTGGGACTCAATTCTGAGAATTGCACGTGAAAGTAGCCCCAAAAAGAAGAAGTTCTGCATCATTCGTTTTGTCAAGTTACATGCCATAAAAATGTTATATCGATTTGAAGTTAGTAAGTATCGTAAAGGGGAATTTGTCACGTTTTAGGCTCTTTTGTTTGACATAACTAGAGAACCACTATTCCGATTTAGCTGAAACAAATTGAAAATAAAATTAAGAATTATAATTTCTTTAATGTGTTCAGATAACGTTTCCAATAAAACTCTTGTACTCCGTGGCGTATGATTTACGTGGAATACTACTTATGATAATCATACGCAAACATATAGCATTTATGTTATGGCAAACAAAAGAGCCTAAAACTTGACAAATTCCCCTATACGATACTTACTAACTTCAAATCGACATTAAATTATTATGGCATGTAACTTGACAAAACGAATGATGCAAAACTTTCTCTTTTTGGAGCTACTTTCACGTGCAGTAATCAGAATTGAGTCCCCAAATTATGTGTTGTACGGAGTTATTAATGCAGCCATTGACAAAACGAATGATGCAGAAGTTCTTATTTTTAGGGCTACTTTCACGTGCAATTCTCAAAATTGAGTTCCGAATCAATGAGCTGAAAAATGTTGAACTGTGTTATTACAGCAGCCAACTTGACGAAACGAATGTTGCAGAAGTTCTTACTTTTGGGGCTAATTTCACGTGCAATTCACAGAATTGAGTCCCGATCATGATGTGTTGTACTGTGTTATCTTATTAGTATAATATAATAAAAGTAATTGTGTCATATCTGCTTTCTGTTAATACTTCTAGATACGTTTTTGCTTTAGCTATATAGTAATGCCTACGATTCGTTGTCATCCTAGTGTTTCTTAACTAAATTTTTTTTATATCATTTCCACCTTTCATTGCCACTTTTGTAGTTGAAGATACATTTCGTTGCCAAGATGATAACAAAACGGAATTATATAATATTTACATTTGGCAATAGTTGGCAAGTATTGTTGAGAGACAAACATATGCCACATACAAAAAAAGCAAACAATGGCCAGAGTTCTACACCAATTTACAAAAACATTTTACACCATTGTAGCCAGGTTTTCTACCCACCAGTTAGCAGATGCTATGGCGCAATGTGTTTAGTGTTCCAAAAAATCGTTGAATGTCAGACTTTGTTGTTTCTTTTCAATGTTATGATATCATCACATATTTGTGTAAAGCAAAAAAAAATTATCATATACTGATGACAGGTATGGCGCCCCCTTTCATTGCCTCCAGTTTGTGTAAAAGCTGTCACATAATTCATTTCATAAAATTCCAAAATCTAAATAAATTCTAATAGCAATAATGGAATTGATCTTGAAACCAACGATGAAAACAATTTCAACAATACAAAACAAGAGCAAAAGTTAAAAGAAATTCACCTTAAGCTTAAATAAATTCGTATGGTCATAAAATTATTAATGCAGCCAACTTGCCAAAACGAATTATAAAGAAGTTCTTTATTTTAGGACTATTTTTAAATGCAATTTTCTAAATTGAGTCCCGAATCAATGAGCTGAAATATGTTGTAATGTGTTGTTAATGCAGCCAATTTGATAAAACGAATGATGCAGAAGTTTTTACTTTTTGGGCTACTTTCACGTGAAATTCTCAGAATTGAGTCCCGAAGCAAAGAGCTGAAAAATGTAGTAATGTGTTATTAATGCAGCCAATTTGACAAAACTATTGATGCAGATGTTCTTATTTTTAGGGCTACTTTCATGTGCAATTCTCAGAATTGAGTCCCAAATCAATGTATTGCCATTAAATTATTACTGCAGCCAACTTGATAAAACAAATGATGCCGAAGTTCTTATTTTTGGGGCTAGCTTCAAGTACAATTCTCAAACTTTAGTCCTAAATCAATGTATCGCCATTAAATTATTAATGCAGCCAACTTAACAAAACGAATGATGCAGAAGTTCTTATTTTTAGGGCTACTTTCACTTGCAACTCTCAAAATTGAGTCCCGAATCAATGAGCTGAAAAATCGTGTACTGTGATGTGAAATTAAACGGAATCGTCAAGAATTTGCTGCATCTTCTATTTCTTATGTGTGTTTCCTGTTTGGATTTGCTTCATTAACAACTTAGCATGCATATCCCATAAATTTCTTTCGATTGGATTGCAGTCAAGCAAAATAACCACCCTAACCTCGATTGTCATCACGTTTGCCAGCTCACCCTAACGTCGCACTCTCTCTCTTTCTCTTCACTTACTGTGTATTGTCATTTAATTGTATCTCAATTCAAATGTATCTTTTTGTCGTTATCACCGCATTATATTATTGTCTCCAGAGGTGTGTATTTCCTGTAGCCACTGAGGCAATCAGTCTCTCCGTCCGTCTATCCGTCAACCCTATTCGGGATGGTTTCTATGATCAAAATTTATGTGATTTACCCCTTGCTAATGACAATTATATATCCAACATGTTTCGAATATTTTATTAGAGATCCAACTCACAGACACACAGATACACAGACAAGTGAAGTAAAGTTTGTATTGGAAAAATGTATTATTCCACATTTTTTATTCAAAACAGTTGTTTAAATATTTCTGAATGCTGCCTAAAACAGCTTTTAAATATAGGAAATTTCTACACGAATTGAAATTGAATGCCGCGGCATGAACAAATGACTCAATATAAATAAATTTGTATACAATAAAAAAAACTAAAGCTATGTCATGAATGAAATGATATCCAATGAAAGAGTTAATTTCATTAACATATGTTTTGAAAATCATCATGCACTGCACTCATACAAAAGCAGTGGGAATGGGCGGACACCGGAATGGAATCATTACAAATGTTGTCAATTCATGTGTACTGCTGGGGGAGAGGGAGTAGGGTGGAGGGGAGGCGTTGGTTTATTTATCTAACCACCACTTAATAGATATGTGAAATACGTTACACATAGAATTCTAGACTTTCGTAATGGTATCAACCTAAATGAAACCATAACAGCTGAAAATTCTTAATGCTTATTAGAGCCTGACTAATTATGTGGATGATAATAATGATGACGACGATGACGACGACAACGACGCTAAAGTTGACAAGTTTTTTTTTTCTTCCAGCTTTGCACATCTTGTGGGGGAGAAATTGGAGCAGGTTTCAAGTGGCAAGAATATATGTACATAACATCACTATGACGACGGTGGCTGGAATCATTGATGTGGTTACGCCTACTTGCATCTCAGTCATGGTTAAATGCATTTCTGGAATTCTACAAATAAACTAGGGAAATAAAAAAAAAAAAAAAACTTAATTTCCCTTTGCACCCCATGAATGAGGTATGGGATAGCTTCTCGCGTTGTTGTGAATTAACACGCTTACTATTTTTAGATTCACAACTAACGGCACCTACTTATTTATCGACGAATGCGAACGTCACTGTTTTGAGAAGCTCTTACTAGACACGACGATTGAATCGACGCTTAATACTGCGAAGTTGCTGTCAAACAACATTCGAGGGGAGCCGACAATGAAAGAAAATTTTATTTTTCTTTTTTTTCTTTTAAGATGACTGGAGCCAGGTTTGAACCTGCGATCTCCCGCATGGTAGTCGCGTGTTCTAACCACTATGCCACGGCCGGTCCCTAGTTTTCTCAAGTTGGCTGCATTAATTAATCAATTTTGAGAATTGCACGTGAAAGTAAACCCATAAATAAGAACTTCTCCATCATTCGTTCTCTCAAGTTGACTGCCCTAATAATTTAAGAGCCACACGAAATTTTTTGCTCAAGATGGATTTTTAGCACTTTTTCTATATATCAACACAGTTACAACTTGGTATACAGAGATCGTGTGGTGTTGTACTGTGTTAAAGGTTTAGAAATGAAGCAATCTATCATGTGGGTAGCCTCGCCATATCTGCCCTATAAAGAACAGGATGTCTCATTGTGGTGTTCAGATAACGAAGCCAATAGAAACCTTTAAAAAAAGACTGATCACATGGAAAGTCTGTAAATATCACCTTGGCTCATGTACTAGGAAATCTTGCCAACAGAATAGAGGTGAAAAATGGCAAAAACTTCCAACATGAAATGACGAGATTTAAAAATCCCATGCTTCAACCAGAAAATCCTTTAACAAAGACAAGAGAATGGACCAATGAGAGGAGTACAAAGCGAATCTTAGACTACACAGTACAACACATACTTTCGGGACTCAATTCTGAGTACTGTACGTGAAAGTAGCTCCAAAAATAAGAACTTCTGCACAATAGTTTTCTCAAGTTGGCTGCATTAATAATTTAATGGCGATACATTGATTTGGGACTCAATTTTGAGAATTGCACGTGAAAGTAGCCCCATAAATAGGAACTTCTGTATAATTCGTTTCCTCAAGTTGGCTGCCCTAATAATACAGATACAGATGTTTTTTACCTCAAGATGGATTTTTAGCAGATTATCTCTTGTGTTGTAGATAATGAATAGGTACCATAAATTGCACTTTTTGTTACAACAAATTGTACTTTTTGGTACGATTGAAGTAGGCATTGGCTATCACGGTGTTATGCAACTTTGTGATGTCTAGCTTCCTCTACGTTTGGTTACGAATGTTTTCAACTCTGCTTAATCTTGTGCGCACCTTGGCTATAACTAGATGGTGATCCGAGTCAATATTTGCACCGTGCATCACACGCACGTCCATAACGCTTGAGTCATGCCTTCCATCAATTACCACGTGATCAATCTGGTTTCTTGTACTTTGCTCAAGGGAAATCCAGGCTGCCTTGTGGATATCTTTGTGCTAGAAACTGGTTCTACTCACTAATATGTTCCTTCCTGGTGCGAAGCTCACCAGCCTAAACCCGTTGTCTGACGTGTCGTTATGCAGGCTGAATTTACCGATCGATGGACCAAGAACATCTTTCTTTTCTATTTTATTATTTAAATCTCCCAGAATAATTTAACAATGGCAGCTATAAAAGATGTCACAGTTGTTTCAATGTGTGCATTCCTGTCCCGTCCATCGCATTTCCTGTGTGGCGGTGATGTTAGCATTGTATTTGTCAAGGACATCCTCCGCCAGCTATTCATGATAAAAAGAAATATCACGAGGTTGTGAGTAGGCTTGAGAGGCAAGATTCACTTTACATCCCGACGCCAGACTCTTCAAAATTATTTGTCAAACTTTATTATAAATCAGTGGCATAACCGAATGCAACAAGATGCATCAACACGTTCGAATTGTAATAATATTGCTCTTCCACCAATCTTGCTCTCATGCTCTCCTAACAATCGTTGAATATAGTTTCTCTGTCCTCTGTAATTGTGCCTGTTTTTTGTGTTGAATGCAAAACAAGCGTGTGTGCTGTTGCCATCATAACACTCAAGCAGAGACTGACTGTTTCAAACCAAAACAAAACTTGCTGTTACGTGTGAATTGCCGATTGTGTCTGTGTGAAAAAAAAAAAGATTATTGTCGGCCTCGCGAGGCTATGGTTTGCCTATCACTGTTTTAAATCGACAGCATTTACCTCTTTTGTGTAGTTTTCTTTTACTATAGTTTGAAAGAAAAGTAAAAGGACTGTTAGACTGCTTGGAATAATTGGAAATTGAATAGTTAGAATTATTCGAAATGATACAATTTGTTTCGAAATTTTTAACAAATTTAAAAATTAGACATAATTTATTTTATTAATTTATATTTTATAAGTTATTCCTTACGTAACCAAATAATTGGGACTTGTAAAAATTAAATGTCTGAAATACTTGAAGTAAAGTTATTAAACTAATTCCCCAACATTTTTACATTATTTAAACTCCTAAATTATTTGATTTAATACTTTTTTCACAATTAACTTTTGACTATCTTCCAACCATCAATTTTATCTACTAATTTGTTTTTAACGTAAGTCTCCTTTTTGTTTTAATTAAACTCGTTGCACAAACTTGCGGTACGTTTTTATTGGAAATACCAACGAAGACGAACCGCGTATCCTTTGCTCTTCAAAATTCCTGTGATATTTAAACTTTCCTGCTCATTTACGGCCCAACAACGTGGCAACAATATACTCTGCAACAACAACATAAAATCACCACCAAATAATCCTATTAATACTGTGTTTCTTTGAATGCCATCAACCCACCACCAAGTGGTGGCTACTCAACAATAAAACACGTGTTCTATCCTTCGTCCTGGCAACCCAATATGGGGACAAAAAATCGTCATCTATAAAACCGGATGTAGTATCAGTGAAACAACAAAAACTATGCAAGGACATCACATTTACCGGACACAACCAAAAGAGAGAGAGTACAACATGATAATCTGAAGAAGATGAAACAAAGGCGTTGAACAACATCGTAAAAATGTTCACTAGCATTTATTGGATTTTATGTAAATCCTTGTTAAATGGTTAAGATTTTAACACCATCATATCGCACTAGCACCAGCACCAGGAAGCTCTATTAATACATGTACATATGTGATCTTATTAGAGTAGCTGAGAGTCTGGTGGCCAAAGTGTCAGAGACACGTGTCTGTTGGCCTGTGTCCAATTCGAAATATAAATGGGGGAGTATGTTATCACCCTTGTTGCTACGTGTTTTAAACTTACGGGGGGTGGTAATGTTGCATTCAAACGGGCGCACAAATACGGCGACACAAGCATCATGTTCTGATGTTGAAAGTTCCTTAGTTTTGGGTTGTTTTTATGTTAATTTTATTACTTTATAGTTGGTTAAATTTACATGACCTTTGGCCTTCAATATGAGAGAATTTTTGGGTTAAATTTGTTAATAAGTATTTCTGTTTGTGGTTGGCTAGATTTTCTAGTTGTTGTGGTTGTTGTAGCAACAAATTTCCTAGGAGCAGCAGATCCTTTTAGACGGCCTTACTTAATATCGAGGCAGCGGTATGCCTTCCCCAAGAATGTATGGCAAAAACCATTCTCAGTGGAGAAAAACAAAATAATTTTTTAAAATCATTTTCATTTCAAATCATGACGAATTAACCATGACATACAGGTTTTTTTATTTTTCGCTTGGTGTTGATTGTCAAATTAGTACACATTATGTGCGATAGGTGGCGTTTGCGTATGTCCGTATTTTGAAATGACTACAGTATCACAAATATTTAAACAATATCTGAAATATATAATAATCCAGCATCACATCATATGGATGATGTACTTTTATGGCGAATAAACAGTTATTATCGCATTTTTTTTTAGTTTTTTTCCAATATCGTTTGAAATATATAAACGTTTTTCGTCCACTCTGTATGTTTTAAGTCGTGATGTAAAAATTTAATTCCAATACATCAAAAATTATTTTCATTATACCAAATTCTATTATTATTTTAGACAAAATTACTTTAATTATACCAAAAAGTACCTTTTTTGTACGAAGATGTACATTTATTTTAACAAAATGTACTTATGTTGTGCCAAAAAGTACTAATGTTGCACTAAATAGCATTTCATTTTATTAAAAAGGTACATTTGTTGTGTCTGAAAGTACTTTTTTTGTACCATAAAGTTCTTTTTAGGACCAAAAAGTACTTTTTTGAACCATAAAGTACTTTTTTAAGCAAAAAATACATTTAGAGCGTCAAAAAGAAGTTTTATTGTACCATAACATAATTTTATTTATTTTAACCAATAAATTTTTTTATTTTATAAAACCAAAAAGTACTTTTTTAAACCAAAAAGTGTTTATTTGAAACAAAATTTTTATTTTTTTAAGCTAAAACTACATTTATTGTGTCTGCAAGTACTTGTATTGCACCAAAAAGTACTTCTTTAAACCGAAGAGTAATTTTTTGAAACAGAAAGTACTTTTTAAACCAAAAAGTACTTTTTTGAAACAAAAAGTCCTATTTTAACCAAAACCAAAATGTAATTTTTTAACCTCAATGTTCTTTTCAAAGCAAAAAGTACATTTATTGTGCTTTACGATATAAATACAAAAATATTTCCATTTACTCAAACTATTACTTGAACCAAAAAGTACCTTTTTTTAACCAAAAAGTACTTTTTTGAACCAAAAAGCACTTTCTTTGAACTAAATGTACTTTTTGAACCAAATGTATTTTTTTTAACCAAAATTTTCTTTTTTTAAGTAAAAAGTACATTTATTGTGTCAAAAAGTACATTTTTGTACCATGAAGTTATTTTATATAGTGCTTTTACTGTTGCACGAAGTACTTGTTAAAGTACTATTATTGCACCAAAAAGTAATTGTACAAAAAAGTACTTTAATCGTAGCAAACATTAAACTATTGTACTTTGAAGTACTTTAATTTATTGTATTAAAATTTAAATTTGTTTCACCAAAAAGTACTTTTCTGGTACCAGAAAGTACTTTTATAATACCAAAAAGTACTTCTGTTATACTAAATAGTACTATTATTATACCAAAAAGTTATTTGATTGCAGCAAAATTACTAAAATGTTCCAAAAAGTACTTTAATGGTACCAAAAATTACTTTTATTTTATTAACATGAACTTTAATAGTACTAAAAAGTACTTTAATTGCACCAGAATTTTATTGTGTTGTACCACGAAGTACTTATGTTGTAGCAAGAAGTACTTTTGTTGTGTCAATATTTACTTTTGTTGTTTCAAAACGTACTTTTATTGTTTTAAAAAGTACTTTTATTGTACCGGTAAGAACTTTAATTGTACTAAAAAGAACTTTGTTTGTACCAAAATTACTTTTATTGTACCATAAAGTACATTTATTGTATCAAAAATTGCTTTCATTACACCAAATGGTAATTATTATACCAAATGGTACTTTTAGTGTACCAGAAAGTATTTCGCACGTACCAAAAAGTACTTTTGTTATATAAAAAAAAATTGTTGTCTTAGTGTACTAGAATTAATTTAAGTGTACCAGAAAGAACTCTTGGTGTACCATAAAGTACTTTGTATGTACTAAAAAGTACTTTTAGTATACCAAAAAGTACATTTGTTATATCAAGATATAGTTTTGTTGTCCTCAACGGTACTTTTATCGAATATGTTACAACTATTTTTGTACCAAAAAGTACATTTATTTTATTAAAAAGTACTTTTATTGTGCCACAAAGTACTTTTATTATACCAAGAACTATGTTTTTTAATATTCTACGTAAATTTGTTCAACATATTTAAAATCATGATATTAATAACTAGGGCAGGGAATTCTATGCAAATGCATATTTTTAAAGGGAATCACAAAATGAAAACGTTTAAGTTATCTTTACGGATCATTAAATTTCCTTTAAAATGGCATCAATTTGTTATTGCTTATTTTGCATATTTTACGAAAAAATACGTGTTTTTGCATATTTATGCGCATATTATATCAAATTTTACAATAAATGCACGTTTTTGGCATATTTAACTAATAGAAAATACTTTTTTTTCTTCTTTTTTTTCATGTTTTAAGATCTACTAGTATCGGTTTTTGGAATTTATAAAAGATTCTGTTGGATCAAATAATCAATTTCATTACATTTATGCTAAATGTATGTATTAATGCAACAAAGAAGGGATAAATAGTATTCAATTCCAAACTACTAACAAACTGTGCCTGATGAAGAAAATCTGAAAACATATGAAAAATTATGATATTAATAACTAGGGAAGGGAATTCTATGCAAATGCATGTATTTAAAAGGAATCGTAAAATAGAAATGGTTAAGTTATCTTTACAAATCATGAAATTTCCTTTAAAATGGCATCAATTTGTTATTGCATATTTTGCATATTTTGCGAAAAATACGTGTTTTGCATATTTATGCGCATATTGTAGCAAATAAATGCACTTTTTTTGCATATTTATGATTTTTTGATGACCACACATTGTAAAGAGCAAAACGCCTCTAATATTTTGTGCGACATCTGTTGGTCAAAGTTAACTAATATTTTGTTACAAAAACTTTATCTTTATTTTATTTAGAAAAGATTCTGTTGGATCAAATTAAGACTTCATTACATCTATGAAAAATTAATTTTAATGCAATATAAAGAAAGGAGAAAAAATTTCAATCTAAATTACTAAAAAGACTGTGCCTGATGAAGAAAATCATCTGAAAACATAGTTAAAATCATGATATTATTATTCTATGCAAATGCATATTTTTAAACAGAAGCATAAAATGGAAACGGTTAAGTTATCTTTACGAACCATGAAATTTCCTTAAAAATGGCATCAATTTGTTATTGCATATTTAGCATATTTTACGAAAAATAGGTGTTATTGCATATTGAAAAAACTGTGCCTGACGAAGAAAATCTGAAAACATATTTAAAATCATGATATTAATAACTAGGGCAGGGAATTCTATACAAATTCATATTTTTAAACGGAATCATAAAATGGAAACGGTGAAGTTATCTTTACAAATCATGAAATTTTCTTTCAATTTGTTGTTGCATATTTTACGATTTTTTTTGCATAAGTGCATATAATGCCTACTTATTTCGAATAACTTTGATTAATTGTGTTTTATTTAATATAATTCAAGTCATTGCGTCGAATTTCCAATAATTTGTGTCATTTACCTTTAACATCTTTTTTGTGCCCTTCTCCTCCTCCTCCATTTTCTGTCTCTTGTTTATATGTGCAATGTAGCATATAATACCATTAATTACCATTTAGTTTTCTAATTTTACTTTATGATGCTGTCCGTTCGCACCACTGCCCCCAGGATTTTTTTTTCATTCGCTAATATCCTTTTTGCATTTATCTCCTTGACTATACTTACTGCCGTAGTCGCCGACGCCAACGCTATCGCTTCGCAACACTAGTAATTGAGACATTTTCTCTTCAACTTAAGTTGTAATTACTTCTCTTTGATTTTTATTAATTTATCCTTTGTACCAACCCGAGCCAAATTGTGTTTCTAGTCCTTGGCTTTGTGTGGCATTCATACACTTGGACGACTACAATAGTACTGATGATGAGGATGATGATGAAGAAGGCGCGGAGCGGCGCCTACTTTATAGTCACATAGTCAGTCCAATTCGCTTTTCTGACGGGTGATAAACAAAACTCTTGATATAAGTTTATTATTATTGTCATTACTTCGGGGCCGGGGCGAAAAGGACGCAAAGGCATTTGTCTTAGCGTAGATGTCCACGGTCATTGAATTTTAGTCGAAATCCGCGCCGAAACTTATTATTATTAAGTTTGAAGTTGATTCTGAGTCAATGTAACGATTTGTTAGCTTTGTTTTTATTTCATTTGTGTCATAATCATCAGCCGCCCTTAACTGCTGCACTCCCGTTTTGTCGTTATCGTTGTTTTCATATTCATCACACAGTTGTCATTATTTGCTACATCGTCTTTGTCCCCCTTTTTTCGCTAAGATGTTTATAAATCTTATATAATGTTATATCATTCATTGTCTGTAGTGTTGCTCTCCATTTTGTTATATAATGAAGGAAGAATGACTATGCGAAGGTCTTATGTGTGTGCTCGCAAGGACTCATGTGTCGTTTTCGTGAATGTGAATGAAAATTAATTAGATTATCCTTAAGCGAGCTGATGTTGGAAGGAAGTCTATTTGTATAGAAGTTACTGTGATACAGACAGGTTTTTGTAGAAGTGCTAGTTTAAGCAGATGTGCACATAGCAACACCCTTGCATTGATAGGGTGTTTACAATATGATAATGCTGGGACGTGATAATACACGGAGGTTCAGGTGAAATTCGAATGTAGGATTAGGGTTAAAATATAGAAATACAGTGCTAAATATTCACTTGGAGCTAAAAAATTCGTATGGCCATTAAATTATTAATGCAGCCAACTTGAGAAAACGAATGATGCAGAAGTTCTTATTTATGGGGCTACTTTCACGGGCAATTCTCAGAATTAAGTCCCAAATGAATGTATCGCCATTGAATTATTAAATGCAGCCAACTTGAGAAAACGAATGATGAAGAAGTTCTTTTTTATGGGGCTACTTTCAGGGGCTATTCTCAGAATTAAGTCCCAAATGAATGTATCGCCATTGAATTATTAAATGTAGCCAACTTGAGAAAACGAATGATGAAGAAGTTCTTTTTTATGGGTCTACTTTCAGGGGCTATTCTCAGAATTGAGTCCCAAAATCATGTGCTGTACTGTGTAAGTTATGTTTCGGTCCTTTATGATGGTTGGGATATTTTTTGGTCATTCATTTTGTGATGTATATACAAATTTAATATTTTAACTATGAAGTTTTATTTTTATATTGGGTGGTCGTATTTTATTTTTCCCCATATTTTTAAATGAAATGCTTTCCCTTTCTGTAAGTACCATAAAAGTCCTTTTTGGTACCATACACGTATTTTTGAATCCTATTAAAGAACTTTTTAGGATAATAAAAGGACTTTTTAATACCATAAGTGTACCTTTTGGTACAATAAAAGTAAATAATAGTACTTTTTACTTTGTGGTACTATAAAAGTACTTTTTGGTACCATACAATTACTTTTAGGTACAATAAATTTACTTTTAGGTAAAATAGAAGTACCTTTTGGTACAACAAAGGTACTTTTTGGTACAAGAAATTATGTTTTTGGTAAAATAAATGTTCTGTTTGGTACTAACAAAGTACTTTTTTGCACTTTTAAAGTACTTTTTAGTGAAATAAAAGTACTTTCTGCTAAAGAAGTACTTTCTGTTAAAATAGAATATAAGTACTTTTAGGCAAAATAATAGTTCCTTATGACACAATAAAAGTACTTTTTGGTGAAATAAATGTACTTCTTGGTAAAATAAATGTAATTTTTATAAGTACTTTTTGGTATAAAAAAAAATTAAATAAAGTACTTGTTGGTACCATAAAATTACTTCTTGGTACCATAAAGGTACTTTTTGGTGTTATAAAAGTAGATTTTGGTACAATAAAAGTACTTTGCGGCAAAATGAATGTACCTTGTGGTGCAATGAAATAAAAGTATACTTTAGTACAATAAATGTACTTTTTGATACTATAAAAGTCATTGTTGGTACAATAAATGTACTGTTTGTACAAAACAAATACTTTTTGGTGCAACAAAAGTACTTTTCGTTAAAATTAAAGCACCTTTTTGTACAATAAAAGTACTTTTTGGTAAAACAAATGTACTTTTTTGTACAATAACAGTTAATTAAATATTTGTTGTGCTCTAAAAGTAATTTTAGGCAAAAAAAAGTACCTTTTGGTACAATATGGGTTCTTTTAGGTACAATACATCTCCTATTTGCTGAAATACATGTACTTTTTGATACTATAAAAGTACTTTTTGGTCCATTTAATGTACATTTTGGTACAATAAAAGTACTGTACAATGAATAAATGAATTGACACAAACTAAGTACGGTTTGATACAATAAATAGACTTATCGGTATAATAAATGTGATTTTAGATACACTACAAGTACTTTTTAATGAAACCAATCGAATTTTTGGTACAATAAATGGACCTTTTGGCACAATAAAAGTCCTTTTCAAAACAAAAAAATACTTACTGGGGCTCTTTGGTATAATACATGTATAACGCTTTTTGACACAATGAAAGTACTTTTTGTGTACAATAATGTACTCTTGGATACAATAAAAGTACTTTTTTGTGAATTAAAAGTACTTTTTGGTACAAGCTGTGTTTATTTTGATGTATCATTGAGAATAAGTTTTAAGAAATCCTTCAATTCAAAGAATGACGTAAATATTCATTACTCCCCCCAAGGGTGGTAGCAATTTTATAACATTTTGATATTTTTATGGGAGCCCTTTGGTAGATAGGGGGTAGGTATATTCAAAAAAATGGTGGGAAGCCACCATTGGAGCGGCTGGAGCGGATTTCAAAAAAAAAATATAATAAATATTGTATGGGGACCACCTTAAGAGTTGAAGATAGAGGGTAGATATATTTTGAGAAACTGATGGGGTTGCAAAAATATTGGGGGACGGTCATATATTTATAAAAGAAATGATTTTAGCATGGGAGCTCCCATACAGGGCGAAGATGGAAGGAAGGTATGTTTGGGAAAAAATTGAGGAGGGAACAACTACTGGGTGTCGGTCATTAATTTTTTCCCTCAAGAAGGCACAAGGGGAGACGAAAGAGCTGATTTCCTAAAAAAAATTATGGGGTTTTTTTGAAAAATTTTAGGAGCAAAAAATTTCTGGCGCTCGGCCCCTCAAGAAGTCGTAAAAGGAGCGGTAAGGGCTGAATATAAAAAAAAATTATGGCGACCACCTTATGGGTTGGAGATAGAGGGTAGATATATTCTGATAAACTGTTAGGGTTGGAAAAAAATGTTAAGGGTCGGTCATAAATTTGTCTCCTCTAAGGTCACCTTTGAGGTAGCTAGAGCGGTGGGAGCAAAATTTATAAAAATTTGATTTTTATAAGGGAGCTCCGGAGATAGGGATTTTTGGTCAAATTGTTAGGTGGGAAAAATTACTGAGGGGTCGATTGCAGAAGGAGCTGATTTCATAAAAAAATGGTATGGAGACCACCTTATGGGTTGAACATAGAGGATAGATATGTTCTGAGAAACTGTTGGGGTTGCAAAAATATTAGGGGTCGGTCATAAATTTGACTCCTCGAAGGGTACCTTTGGGGCAGTGGGAGCAAAATTTATAAAAATTTGATTTTTGTATTAGAAGCAAAAAGAGCGGCTAGAGCTGACTTCTAATTGTTTGAAGATTGAGGCTAGATATGTTTTTAAAAACTGTTTTTGTGTGGAAGGTATGTTTGGAAAAAAGTTAAGGGGGGGGTACGGTCATACATTTCACCCCGACTTCGAGGCATTTGCGGTTCTTGTTGTGGTTTTTTTGCCCCCTTCCCCACCAACGTTGCGCTGCCATTTCACCCCACCGCATCTCCCCCAAATTTTGGCTGATGCATGTTTTCCCCAAACAAGCAATATTAGTGGGAGTTTTGTATAGAAATCGACTATACTCGTGCACTATACCAACCCTATTTCATATTAAAGTTTGAAATCTGTTAATCTTCTCGGTAAAAACCGGGGCATCGATTTATAGGTTTTAAGACTTAGTCATAGATTAAGATTTTGATAACTACTTAGTAGATTTTTTTTACTCCCTACAAATTTACCCACTCTAGTGTATATCTCTTACTTACTTAATTTCCCTTTCCAACCCATGAATTAGATATGGGATAGCTTCTCGCGTTGTTGTGATTTAACACGCTTTCTTTTTTTAGATTCACAGCTAACGGCACCTACTTGTTTATCGACGAATGCGAACGTCACTGTTTGAAAAGCTTTTTACTAGACAAGCCGATAAACTCGACATTTAATACTGCGAAATTGCTGTCGACAACCACGAGGGGGCCGGAAATGAAAGAAAAATGTACAAGACTGGAGGCGGGAATAGAACCCGGAATCTCCCGCATGGTAGTCGCGTGTTCTAACCACTATTCCACGTCCGGTCTCATTCCTTTATAATATTATATTTCTTAAGTAATTCTTATCAATTTGATAAACAATCTTCAAAAATGTTTATGAATTTCAATCGAAACTTCAAATCTATAGTTCCTTTACCATAATTTGCTTCATTTCAGCTTTCGTTTGGCGGGAGTACTCTTTGTCGTAAACAAAAGTTGACCCACCCTAGTGAACACATTGGTTATTATAAGGCTCGAAGGACCATTATTAGTGGTTTATTTACTGCATTGCATTGGCAAGTACAAATTGGCAGTACTGGAAATGTGTTGTTATGTAATTGTAGTTAAAAGTTTTTTAAGATTCTTTAATTTTATTTACAAAAAACACTAAAAATATTTTTTTTTATTTACTTTCAGGTATGTATTGCCAAAGTATCCGTGATATATAGTAAGTTAAACATAATGATTATGTTCGTATAAGATATTGAAAGCAATAAAACAAAAAAGAAGTACTTGTTTGTACATTATGCCCTAAGTTACCCTATTTTCACTTCATGGAATTACATCCTGTTGGGATTTGAGACTTTCTACGACGAATTTTCAAATTACACTGAATACAAACAAGTCAAGCGTGATCGGAAAAAACAAATTTTTAAATGAATCACGCTATATAAAATTGCATAATTTTTTCTTTTTAAGTAAAATTAATATAATTTGTTGTTACAATACTTACGTTACTCTTGGAATCGGAAGGTCATTAATGCACACCATAGTTTGTGTGAAGCACACGAAATTTTTTTTTTCACCGATTGGTGATTTTTGTAATCTACCTAAGTAAATGTGCAGACGTTGTTGCGGTGTGAGACTTTCTACGACGAATTGCCACACAATATTGAATACAAAAATCACCACAACTTAACACCCGTATCGGGTGATCTATAAAATAGAACGAATAAAAAACAAAACCTTTAAATGAATCACATATGCACAGTAACAATTTCGTAGTATTTGGTTAGAAAAAATTAAATTGAAATATTAAAATTTTAAACAAAAACCGTAATGCATCTCATTTTATACGTACATCTATTAAAAAAATCACTTACACCAGATGTGACAATAATTGTCAGCCCCTGTTTGCCATCTAGCCAACATACACACACCCCACAAATCGTCTCGCAATATAAAATAATAAAAAATGTAAACGACCATTAAAACGTACACAAAGTACAAAATTCCACACCATTAATCATAGCTAAATTGCAAATTGCATTTGCTAAAATATAACTTGAAATAAAAGCGTAACTTTTTTATCGCCCATTTGTATAAAAAAATAAAAAAAACTAAGGAACCGTCGAGACACAATGAAGACCAATACCAATACGAAAAAAGTAAACACGAAATAAACATAATTTAGAAAAGACTTTTGCACAAAATAGGAAATAAAAACAATTGCCATACAGCAAACAAAACGAAACTTAAAAAGAACAACACAGCAAAACTAATGTGATATCAGCCCCCTTCTGAAACTCTTTAAAAACAAATTATAGTTAAAGATACTACAACTCCCTCATAACAAAAGAAGGAGGAACTTTCGATGAAACCTAAGGAGACGGAAACAAATGTTGCGAAAACTTTTTTCGCCCCTCTTTGCCTGACAAAACCATAATTTCGCAATATTTTATATAGTTATAAAATTACACATGAAATTGATATTGTTTTCAAGGCAACCGAGAGCCATAAAAAAAGTAAAGCAAAGTATCCTGTTTACGAAACTGTAAACCAATACCAACAAACAAAAAAATACCCATAAACTTTCAGTAACCAATAGCATCTAAAATTTCTAAGGGCATCAACATTTCCCTCGAACAGAACCTCCTACTTCTCCTTCCCACCAAAATCCTTAGAAACACTTTGTTGTTTTTTTTTTTGGCCAACATTGTCACAACACCAGTGATACTAAACAACTGGCTGATGTGTTCCTAGGGAATGACGACGACAATGACTCGGATACAACTTCATTTCATTCTGATGAAGTTTTCTCCTTCGATGGGTCCAGGCACGCACGCCTCTCAGAAGACAACATAGACAGGCAGACAGACAGACACTCGACTCTAGTCCTTAGTGTCATATGTCAAATGTTTCAAATTTTGGCACAAATAAAAGTAAAATCTAGTGTTTTTTCCTCGACGGAAAATGATAACATATGCCAACGAGAAATTCTCGCAATCGAAAATACGAAGAGACTAAGAAAAGTTTCTTTCTATAGCAAAAATTAATATTTTATTTTAGTTTAGTTAATCTTATTTTATTTTATTTTATTTTATTTTTTTTTAATTTATTTTATTTTATTTTATTTTAATTTATTTTAAAGAAAATATTGATAGACAAGATTTTCTATAGAAAATATTGATAGATACGATTTTCTATAGAAAATATTGATAGATACGATTTTCTATAGAAAATATTGATAGATACGATTTTCTATAGAAAATATTGATAGATACGATTTTCTATAGAAAATATTGATAGATACGAATTTCTATAGAAAATATTGATAGATAAGATTTTCTATAGAAAATATTGATAGATAAGATTTTCTATAGAAAATATTGATAGATAAGATTTTCTATAGAAAATATTGATAGATTAGATTTTCTATAGAAAATATTGATAGATAAGATTTTCTATAGAAAATATTGATAGATAAGATTTTCTATAGAAAATATTGATAGACAAGATTTTCCATAAGAAAATATTGATAGACAAGATTTTCCATAAGAAAATATTGATAGACAAGATTTTCCATAAGAAAATATTGATAGACAAGATTTTCCATAAGAAAATATTGATAGACAAGATTTTCCATAAGAAAATATTGATAGACAAGATTTTCCATAAGAAAATATTGATAGACAAGATTTTCCATAAAAAAATATTGATAGACAAGATTTTCCATAAGAAAATATTGATAGACAAGATATTTCTATAGAAAATATTGATAGACAAGATATTTCTATAGAAAATATTGATAGACAAAATATTTCTATAGAAAATATTGACAGACAAGATTCTATAGAAAATATTGAGTGACAAGATTTTCTATAGAAATTCTTGATAGACAAGATTTTTTATAGAAATTCTTGATAGACAAGATTTTCTATAGAAAATATTGATAGACAAGATTTTCTATAGAAAATATTTGATAGACAAGATTTTCTATAGAAAATATTTGATAGACAAGATTTTCTATAGAAAATATTTGATAGACAAGATTTTCTATAGAAAATATTTGATAGACAAGATTTTCTATAGAAAATATTTGATAGACAAGATTTTCTATAGAAAATATTGATAGACAAGATTTTCTATAGAAAATATTGATAGACAAGATTTTCTATAGAAAATATTGATAGACAAGATTTTCTATAGAAAATATTGATAGACAAGATTTTCTATAGAAAATATTGATAGACAAGATTTTCTATAGAAAATATTGATAGACAAGATTTTCTATAGAAATTCTTGATAGACAAGATTTTCTATAGAAATTCTTGATAGACAAGATTTTCTATAGAAACAATATTGATTGACAAGATTTTCTATAGAAAATATTGATACACAAGATTTTCTATATTGATACACAAGATATTGATACACAAGATTTTCTATAGAAAGATCTTGTCTTGTCTATCAATATTTTCTATGGAAAATCTTGTCTATCAAGAAGATCTTGTCTTGTCTATCAATATTTTCTATAGATAATCATGTGTATCAAGAATTTCTATAGAAAATCTTGTCTATCAAGAATTTCTATAGAAAATCTGGTCTATCATGAATTTCTATATTTTCTATGGGAAATTTCGTCTAGAACATTAAATTTATTTTTTGGAATTTTATAGGAAACAATCGAAGTTTATAAAAAAAATTCTTGTCTAGTCTTCTCACCTCCTTGCTGCCTTTCCCACTTTACTCTTCCTCCTTTCCTTATTCCAAATATTTTATAAAGTCTTCACTGCAAAATTCTTCTACATTGAAATCACTCAAGTGTACAATTATTTAATAAATATTATAATGTCGCTTTTCATTTGGTTTCTCTTTGACATTAGTCGTCGTCATACAATCTACTCCTTCGTGTTGTTTTGATTTTAGTTTTGTGTTTTTTTTTTGTGTTTCTCATTTTCATTTTCGTTTATGACATGTTTTGACTGTATTTAATTTATGGCATCACTTTAGACTTTGTGTGAAATTCAGTCGTCGTCCCTTTGGATGCGAGAGTTTTTGATGGGGGCACGAAGAACTTGTCGAAATGTTGCACTCTCACTTAACATAGCTATTGGGTGTGTGTGACTATGCCACATGTGGCAGAAGTTTTATTTAGTCGTATATTCAATTGATGGCGTCATACTATTAAGTTGAAGGTAGGTGTGGGGAGAGCAATAAGAGGAGACGGAGTAAAAGGGCAGCATGAAGCCAGTGATATGGTGATAAATAATATTGTTACAAGTGTTATTGAAATATTATGGCAGTAACACCAATACATTCTCATTCGAATTTGTAGACAAATTGTCGAGACCGAGGAAACAGAAAAATGACTTTAAAGAATTGTAATGGTAAAAGTTATTAATTAAAAAAATATTGGATAACTTTTTGATGGTACAATTCTAAAATGGAAATTACAAACAAATTAAAAAAAAAATTTAATATATTTTAAAACAAGTTATGAATTACAAATATGTATACAATATTTTCTATGGACTATTTTCTTATCAAAATTTTGTTAATCTCATATATATAGACGAATTTGTTTTCTACGCCACCTATCGTTGATTAATTGTACTATGTTAGAAACCATCGCTGTCATGTAAACAGCAAATCACCAACAATATTTTAGCAATCGTTGACAAAGTTTTGGATTCAATACAAAACACACAGATATTCACATTTCGTTTTCTCTAAATGCAAATTTGTTCTACTGGCCACCTATCGTACATTAATTGTACTATTTATTAAAACACTTTCCAAGACAAAAAAGCGAATGATTAAACGAAATATCGCAGGGCGAAGTGAATTTTCTCATACTTAAAAAAAAGAATTTAAAGTGTGTTTCTTCCATACGATTATTTTTTTTATTTAAATTTTTATTTAACTGCAAGATATTAGAAACCATTGCTGATGTGTAAATTGAAATCCATCAAAAAATTATTAGAATTGGAAAATCGGTATTGAATTTAGTTCGAACCACACAGACAGACTCGTGTTGGTGAATTATGCTCACAGGTTGTGTAATGATATAAAATATAATACAATATGTAAGAGAACACTAATTCCCGTAATGCTGCTAAATAGTTTGGAAACGTTTTTTCGTTGTGAATCTTTCTCTCCTTACAAAACTGTCTTATTCATTTAGAGGTTCGTTTTTCATTAGCTTTGTATTGACAGATCATGCGTGACTAGTGTAAAGCTGTTATATTATTTTTATTCAATATTGTGTGACAATTCGTTTTGAAAAGACTTACACAAACCGCCAAAGATTTACACTGTATTACAAAAATCAAACGTTCTGTTAGAATGTTTTTTGTGCTCAACACAATATATTTTCTGTGTTTAATCGACCTGCGGCGTCTACAAGCAATGTGAACCTAGGCATAGTTATGTTTTATACCTTCACCTTACGGCTAGGAACTATTAATGTCGTTTAAGCCATGTCCGTCTGTCTGGCAGTCCGGCTGGTACGCACGCTACCTTTCGAAAGACGCAACAAAATGTTTTGAAACTTTGCAGGAGTTAATATTTTCCCAAAACTTCTTACGTTATTACTAATAGCCCACTTAAGAAATCGAATTATAATATATATTCACCCAATGCGATCGTGCCCAAATTCTGTATTAACTAAAGCTATAGCAGGATAAAATTTTGGAGAAAAAATCTGGAAGTCTAGCCCCTTTTGGTTCCTTCCATACAAATGTACCACTCCGTCCACTTTATAAAGCGAATAGTAACATCAATGAACTCGATACAATCGTGACCAAATTCTGTAATGTGTTAAGCTATAACAGAATACAGTTTTGCAGAAAAAATTTGAATTACGTCGCATACAAATGTACCACTACGCCCACTTTAGAAATCCAGTAATAATATCAATATACCGGAATAAAAATTTATGAGGGTGAGGGTATATGTAATTCGTGTTTCCCGACTAAAACTTTCTTACTGGTTTTCAAGTTATGTGACTTGGAAAATTATATAATATTGTATAGTGTAATTCATTTAGAGACTTGTTTTTCATTCGTTTTGTATTAACAGATCTCGATTGGCAGCTTAGTTTGCGAGATAACTGCATTTAAAGATTTTCATATAAAATTGGAAGATACCTCCCTAGGCTGATAGGGAATATCTTCCTAGTGATTTCATACCGATCACAAAATTGGCTCTTTTTTTCGATTGGAATCTTAGTTTGCGAGATAACTGCATTTAAAGGTTTTCATATGGAATTCGCTGATTTTCCACCAGTCTAATAGGGAATATCCAATCTCTTGCTAGTGATTTCCCAAATTAAGCTCCGTTTCGCGTTTAGACGCTTAGTTAGCGAGATAACTGCATTTACAGATTTACATATACAATTGAGAGATACCTCACTATGCTGATAGGGAATATCCAACCTCTTGCCAGTGATTTCCTAACTACCATCAACAAATTGGCTCTTTTTCTCGATTGGAAGCTTAGTTAACAAATAAATGCATTAAAAGATTTCCATATAGAACTGGGGATTCCTAACTAGGTTTATA
This sequence comes from Muscina levida, assembly GCA_964034835.1. Lineage (NCBI taxonomy): Eukaryota > Metazoa > Arthropoda > Insecta > Diptera > Muscidae > Muscina > Muscina levida. The sequence continues at coordinate 13,837,164 of OZ035881.1, forward strand.
GGGAATATTCAATCTCTTCCTAGTGATCTCCAAACTTTTTCATAGTGACCAAAAAATTTGCACTTTTCCTCGATTGGAAGCTTAGTTTACGAGATAAATATACTTTTGATAAATACTTTTAAAGATTAATGTATGAAATTTTAAGATTCATCGGTAGGTTGGTGGGAAATAAATATCAAACGTATTTCTAGTGATCTTCCAACTTATTGCTAGATATTTCCCAATTTTCCATAATGACCAAAAATTAAGTTTGATAGGGAATATCCAAACTCACATTGGGAGATTTTTCACTAGACTGATATGAAATATTCAACCTCTTCTTAGTGATTCAACTACTTTTTCGTAGTGATCGAAAATTAAGCTCTTTTGCACAAGGAGACGCTTAGTTTATGAGATAAACGCATTGAAAGATTTCCATATGGTATTGGGTTATACCTCACTAGTTTTATAGGGAATATCAAATCTCTGCCTTTTGATTTCCCTATTTTTTCATAGTAGTCACATATTATGATCCGTTTCGCGATTAGACACTTAGTTAACGAGGTAAAAGCATTTAAAGATTTCTATATGGAATTTAGTGATTACTCACCAGTTTGATAGAAAATATCCCATCTCTTCCTAGTGATTTCCATATTTTTTCATAGTAGTCACATATTATGCTCCGTTTCGCGATTAGACGCTTAGTTAACGAGATAAAGGCATTTAAAGATTTCTATATGGAATTTAGTGATTACTCACCAGTTTGCTAATCTCTTCCTAGTGATTTCCCTATATTTTAATAGTAGTCACATATTATGCTCCGTTTCGCGATTAGACGCTTAGTTAACGAGATAAAGGCATTTAAAGATTCCTATATGGAATTTAGTGATTACACACCAGTTTAATAGGGAATATCGAATCTCTGCCTATTGATTTCCATATTTTTTCATAGTAGTCACATATTATGCTCCGTTTCGCGATTAGACGCTTAGTTAACGAGATAAAGGCATTTAAAGATTTCTATATGGAATTTAGTGATTACTCACCAGTTTGCTATATCCAATCTCTTCCTAGTGATTTCCCTATATTTTAATAGTAGTCACATATTATGTTCCGTTTCGCGATTAAACGCTTAGTTAACGAGCTAAAGGCATTTAAAGATTCCTATATGGAATTTAGTGATTACTCCCCAGTTTGCTATATCCAACCTCTTCCTAATGATTTCCCTATATTTTAATAGTAGTCACATATTATGCTCCGTGTCGCGATTAGACACTTAGTTAACGAGATAAAGGCATTTAAAGATTTCTATATGGAATTTAGTGATTACTCACCAGTTTGATATGAAATACCCACTCTCTTCCTATTGTTTTCCCTATTTTTTCATAGTAGTCACATATTATGCTCCGGTTTGCGATTAGACGCTTGGTTAACGAGTTAACTGCATTGAAAGATTTCCATATGGAATTGTGTGATTCTTCACTATGGTGATAGGGAATATCCAATCTCTTCCTAGTGATTTCCCTATTTTTAACGAGATAAAAGCATCTAAAGATTTCTATATGGAATTTAGTGATTACTCACCAGTTTGATAGAAAATATCCAATCTCTTCCTAGTGATTTCCATATTTTTTCATAGTAGTCACATATTATGCTCCGTTTCGCGATTAGACGCATAGTTTACGAGATTAAGGCATTTAAAGATTTCTATATGGAATTTAGTGATTACTCACCAGTTTGATAGGAAATACCCAATCTCTTCCTAGTGATTTCCCTATTTTTTCATAGTAGTCACATATTATGCTCCGTTTCGCGATTAGACACTTAGTTAACGAGATAAAAGCATTTAAAGATTTCTATATGGTATTTGTTAATTTCTCACCAGTTTAATAGGGAATATCGAATATCTGCCTATTGATTTCCCTATTTTTTCAGAGTAGTCACATATTATTCTCCGTTTCGCGATTAGACGCTGAGTTTACGAGATAACTGCATTGAAATATATCTATATGGAACTTAGTGATTACACACCAGTTTAATAAGGAATATCGACTCTCTTGCTACTGATTTCCCTATTTTTTCATAGTAGTCACATATTATTCTCCGTTTCGCGATTAGACGCTTAGTTAACGAGATAAATGCATTTAAAGATATCTATATGGAATTTAGTGATTATTCACCAGTTTGATAGGAAATACCCAATCTCTTCCTAGTGATTTCCAAAATTTAGCATAATGACCAAAAATGAAGCTCCTTTCCGTGATTAGACGCTAAGTTAACGAGATAAAGGCATTTAAAGATTTCTATATGGAATTTAGTGATTACTCACCAGTTTGATAGGAAATACCCAATCTCTTCCTAGTGATTTCCCTATTTTTTCATAGTAGTCACATATTATGCTCCATTTCGCGATTAGACGCTAAGTTAACGAGTTAAAAGCATTTAAAGATTTCTATATGGAATTTAGTGATTACACACCAGTTTAATAGGGAATATTGAATCAATGCCTATAGATTTGCCTTTTTTTCCATAGCTATCAAAAATTAGTAAACAAGATTTGCCACAATTCTATCCTTTTGCTCTGTTATGTTCTGTTTCTCCTGTGCGTTTAATCATAAATCATATTATATCCTTAATCCTTAGAATCTGAAAAACCCAGACGTCCTTCCTATGACAATTTTACAATATTTTTTTTTGTAATACTTTTTCATATAATTTTTGTCGCCACTCAAATGATGATTTATATGGTTTTTATTTCACTTAGCATCATCATGTTTATATAGACCTCATTTTCCATTTATAAAGTTACTTGTTGGCATTTTTCTTGGCCATGCCTAACAACAACAAAAAACGAGTTATTAAAAATTATGTGTCTGTGTCCCCAAAATATGCAAATATTTCGACGTTTTGCGACCAAAAACAGTTAAAACCACAAAAGAAAGAACAAAAACAAAAAGGAGCTTTATGTCTCTGTTAGCTGACTAGCTTGGCTGACTGGTGGTGACTGACGGCCGACCGACCGGGTTGGCACCCATTCGCCTTTCGTTCATTGTCTTGTACTTGTCATATCACATGCAGTGGTTATAAACAATCAATTTAAACATATTTTTTGGGGTGGGGAAGCAAAAAAAATGGGAAACCAACGAAAAGGGCAAAAAACAACAGTTCGTCCAAAAAAAAGCACGAACCTTTTATGGCTGACTACGTGACATTGCCAAAATGTTGCAGCCAAAGAATAAAAATACGCAGTCACAATATGACTGAACTACTGGCCAGCAAAGGTATGATAGTCTGGACTCTAACGGTATAACCCCCAAAGGGTAGCCCAACTAACGGTGTAGTCATAGCCGTCGTCGTCGCTTATAGTAATGTGTACAGACTTGCACAAAAAACCCAACACAGCAATTCTTTATGAAGTTTATTGAACTGTCAAAAGACGTTCATAAAACGTTTACCGTCACCGTCACGTGACTCAATTAAATGTAAATTTCGACGAAACAAATTAAATTGAAATTTTCTATACCAGAAGAACAAACAACGAAAAAGTTGCCCAAATTGAAAAACTATCAAGTCTTTGCCAGCGCCATTGATAGAGTTACAACAAGACGAAAAAAATGGCACAGCGCTTCCTCTCTTTGCTAACTATTTTTATCATGTCCAATTTGCAAAAATAATTTTCCAACTGTTTGATATTCATTGAGTAAAAAAAAATCTATTTGGGAACAAATTTCTTTGAAATCATCTGGCCAAAATGCATCCTAAGATGCTTGCCATCGCCGTCGTCGTCGTCGTCTCCCGTTTCCTTGTGGTGTTCATAATATTCGTTTATAAATTATTTACAGAGAAAAATTTACGGTTTCTGTTTTTGTTTTGAAATTGCGTAAAAATAGCACGTAAAATGCGCGGCACACAGACGGAAGGATGATACAGACAACGTACAAATGCAGCAGCAATAAACACTTACTTACTGTATGAAACAGCAGCAGCAGTAGCACATAGACGGACGGACGGACGGACAGCCCGCCCTGAGATGTTTATCACGTGACGCATTGCATAGCGTAGCATAAGAAGAGCACGAGAAACCCTTAAGATACACACAGTACTCTGACAGTGTATATAGCCAAGTAGCGCTGCAGCATTAGCGCGCATCGTCTTCATGTGCTAGTGACATTTAACAGATTGCGAAAGATAGTATTTTTGCAGCTATTTACTGCACAAAAATAGAATTTTCCTACAGAATTAAGAGCAGAAATTGCAATTGAATGAAAGCAGAAGTTCAGTGAATCTGCGAAGAATTTAAATATATAATAAAGTGTGATTCATTTAAAGGTTTGTTTTTCATACGCTTTATGTTTAGAGATCAAAACTGACTAGTGTCAAGCTGTCATTTTCATATTGTTTGGCAACGTGCATGCACCAGCTTATAAACACGATTTGACTGACTCAAGGAATGCAAGCCCGATGTTTTGGATCTGAGTGTTCTATGTCCAGTGCTTAAGACAGACGATCCACGTGTATGTATCAACTATCGCGAGATTAGCCTTTTACCCATCGCATACAATATCCTGTCCAGTGTGTTATGTGAAAGACTAAAGCCCATTTTAGCGAACCTGATTGGACCTTATGGCTGTAGACCTTGTAAATCAACCACCAACTAGCTATTCACATTATGACAAATCCTGGAAAAGACCCAAGAAATGCGTATTGACACCTACCATCTCTTTATCGACTACAAAGTGAGACTGACTGACACGAAGTCTGTGAGTGAAAATAGGCACAAATCTAACGAAACCATTTTTTACCAAGCGAGGCTTCAGACAAGGCCATCAAAAGTCACATGTTGCTCGCGTATGCCGATGATATAGCTATCATTGGTCGAGGACGGCGGGATGTTACTGCTGTCTTTTCGAGCGTTGAGAAGCAGTCAGCTGAAGTGGGTCTGGTGGTTAATGAGGACAAAACCAAGTTATTTGTTTTAACAAACAAAGAGTTGGGAACGCTGTGTGAACGTTGACAACTATAACTTTGAAGTGGTAGACGAATTTGTCCACCTCGGCTCCGCCACAAACAAAAATAGTGTTGTCAGCCTGGAAATTAAGAAACGAGTATTGATAGCACACCGCTGCTACTCGGCGCTAAGAAAGTGTTTCAATGATAAAGCCCTCTTTCGACGAACGAAGGTCTTAACTCTACCAGACACTTATCCTACCTGTCTTGCTCTACAGCACAGAATCCTGGGTAATGACGCAGGCGGATCAACCTATTCAGGGAGTTAGCGAGAGAAAAATACGTCGCAAAATATTTAGACACTTCATCGTTAACGGCAAGTACTATCGTCGAATGAGCCACGAACTGTTTGAACTGTTAAACAACATCGACGTAGTCATGCGCCTTCAAATAGACCGAATGCGCTGGCTTGGACACGTTGTACGAATGGACGAAAATGCTCTGATTCGAAAAGTCTTCGGCAATAAACTCGATGGGCGGCGCAGGATACAACCCTGCCACGCCCCCTCCGCCAACTGATCCGAAAATAAAATTTTTTAACATATTCGTATTCATGTTATACGTATTCTTGTTATATATATTAAATTTGTGTCTCTCTAGCAATAAAATACAGTTTTGGCTGAGAAGCAGCCTGTTAATCGAAAGCAAAAATTCGTCTGTCTATTCGTATTCGTGTTGCCGAGTACTATATGTATATCAAATTTTGTCTCTCTAGGACTAAAATAGAGTTCCGCCTCGCCCTCTCCGGCTACGGATCGAAAATAAAAATTTCGTTTGCATATTAATATTCGTGGTGCCAAGTACTATCTGGGTATCAATCTATACGAAATGTGTGAGATATCAGTAAACTGAGACCTTCAACTTTTCTATACGAAAAGTGTGAGATATCAGTAAACTGAGACCTTCAACTTTTCTATACGAAAAGTGTGAGATATCAGTAAACTGAGACCTTCAACTTTTCTATACGAAAAGTGTGAGATATCAGTAAACTGAGGTCTTCAACTTTTCTATACGAAAAGCAGGAGATCTCAGTAAACTGAGGTCTTCAACTTTTCTATACGAAAAGCAGGAGATCTCAGTAAACTGAGGTCTTCAACTTTTCTATACGAAAAGCAGGAGATCTCAGTAAACTGAGGTCTTCAACTTTTCTATACGAAAAGCAGGAGATCTCAGTAAACTGAGGTCTTCAACTTTTCTATACGAAAAGCAGGAGATCTCAGTAAACTGAGGTCTTCAACTTTTCTATACGAAAAGCAGGAGATCTCAGTAAACTGAGGTCTTCAACTTTTCTATACGAAAAGCAGGAGATCTCAGTAAACTGAGGTCTTCAACTTTTCTATACGAAAAGTGGGAGATCTCAGTAAACTGAGGTCTTCCACTTTCCCATATGAAAGTATGAGATCTCACTAAACTGGGGTGTTCAACTTTTCCATACGAATAGTAAGGAGATTTCAGTAAACTAAGGTCTTCAACTTTTCCATACGAAAAGTAAGGAGATTTCAGTAAACTGAAGTCTTCAACTTTTCCATACGAAAAGTAAGGAGATCTCAGTAAACTGAGGTCTGCAACTTTTCCATACGAAAAGTAAGAGATCTCAGTAAACTGAGGTCTTCAACTTTTCTATACGAAAAGTAGGAGATCTCAGTAAACTGAGGTCTTCAACTTTTCTATACGAAAAGTAGGAGATCTCAGTAAACTGAGGTCTTCAACTTTTCTATACGAAAAGTAGGAGATCTCAGTAAACTGAGGTCTTCAACTTTTCTATACGAAAAGTAGGAGATCTCAGTAAACTGAGGTCTTCAACTTTTCTATACGAAAAGTAGGAGATCTCAGTAAACTGAGGTCTTCAACTTTTCTATACGAAAAGTAGGAGATCTCAGTAAACTGAGGTCTTCAACTTTTCTATACGAAAAGTAGGAGATCTCAGTAAACTGAGGTCTTCAACTTTTCTATACGAAAAGTAGGAGATCTCAGTAAACTGAGGTCTTCAACTTTTCTATACGAAAAGTAGGAGATCTCAGTAAACTGAGGTCTTCAACTTTTCTATACGAAAAGTAGGAGATCTCAGTAAACTGAGGTCTTCAACTTTTCTATACGAAAAGTAGGAGATCTCAGTAAACTGAGGTCTTCAACTTTTCTATACGAAAAGTGGGAGATCTCAGTAAACTGAGGTCTTCAACTTTTCTATACGAAAAGTGGGAGATCTCAGTAAACTGAGGTCTTCAACTTTTCTATACGAAAAGTGGGAGATCTCAGTAAACTGAGGTCTTCAACTTTTCTATACGAAAAGTGGGAGATCTCAGTAAACTGAGGTCTTCAACTTTTCTATACGAAAAGTATGAGATCTCAATAAACTGAGGTCTTCAACTTTTTCATTCGAAAAGTAAGGAGATTTCAGTAAACTGAGGTCTTCAACCATACGAAAAGTAAGGAGATTTCAGTAAACTGAGGTCTTCAACGTTTCCATACGAAAAGTAAGGAGATCTCAGTAAACTGAGGTTAATCGAAAGCAAAAATTCGTCTGTCTATTCGTATTCGTGTTGCCGAGTACTATATGTATATCAAATTTTGTCTCTCTAGGACTAAAATAGAGTTCCGCCTCGCCCTCTCCGGCTACGGATCGAAAATAAAAATTTCGTTTGCATATTAATATTCGTGGTGCCAAGTACTATCTGGGTATCAATCTATACGAAATGTGTGAGATATCAGTAAACTGAGACCTTCAACTTTTCTATACGAAAAGTGTGAGATATCAGTAAACTGAGGTCTTCAACTTTTCTATACGAAAAGCAGGAGATCTCAGTAAACTGAGGTCTTCAACTTTTCTATACGAAAAGCAGGAGATCTCAGTAAACTGAGGTCTTCAACTTTTCTATACGAAAAGCAGGAGATCTCAGTAAACTGAGGTCTTCAACTTTTCTATACGAAAAGCAGGAGATCTCAGTAAACTGAGGTCTTCAACTTTTCTATACGAAAAGTGGGAGATCTCAGTAAACTGAGGTCTTCCACTTTCCCATATGAAAGTATGAGATCTCACTAAACTGGGGTGTTCAACTTTTCCATACGAATAGTAAGGAGATTTCAGTAAACTGAGGTCTTCAACTTTTCCATACGAAAAGTAAGGAGATTTCAGTAAACTGAAGTCTTCAACTTTTCCATACGAAAAGTAAGGAGATTTCAGTAAACTGAGGTTTTCAGCTGTTTCATACGAAAAGTAAGGAGATCTCAGTAAACTGAGGTCTGCAACTTTTCCATACGAAAAGTAAGAGATCTCAGTAAACTGAGGTCTTCAACTTTTCTATACGAAAAGTAGGAGACCTCAGTTTCAGTCTTTCAGTCTTTCAGACCTCAGGAGATTTCAGTCTTCAACTTTTCTATACGAAAAGTAGGAGATCTCAGTAAACGAAAAGTAGGAGATCTCAGTAAACTGAGGTCTTCAACTTTTCTATACGAAAAGTGGGAGATCTCAGTTAACTGAGGTCTTCAACTTTTCTATACGAAAAGTGGGAGATCTCAGTTAACTGAGGTCTTCAACTTTTCTATACGAAAAGTGGGAGATCTCTGTAAACTGAGGTCTTCAACTTTTCTATACGAAAAGTGGGAGATCTCTGTAAACTGAGGTCTTCAACTTTTCTATACGAAAAGTAGGAGATCTCTGTAAACTGAGGTCTTCAACTTTTCTATACGAAAAGTGGGAGATCTCAGTAAACTGAGGTCTTCAACTTTTCTATACGAAAAGTGGGAGATCTCAGTAAACTGAGGTCTTCAACCTTTCTATACGAAAAGTGGGAGATCTCAGTAAACTGAGGTCTTCAACTTTTCTATACGAAAAGTGGGAGATCTCAGTAAACTGATGTCTTCAACTTTTCTATACGAAAAGTATGAGATCTCAATAAACTGAGGTCTTCAACTTTTCCATTCGAAAAGTAAGGAGATTTCAGTAAACTGAGGTCTTCAACCATACGAAAAGTAAGGAGATTTCAGTAAACTGAGGTCTTCAACGTTTCCATACGAAAAGTAAGGAGATCTCAGTAAACTGAGGTTAAAAAATTTTCTATAAGAAAAGTCACAGATCTCAGTAAACTGACTTTAGTAAGAGAAAGTCAGTTTCTGTACGAAAAGTAGGAGATCTTAGTATACTGAGGTCTTCAACTTTTCTATACGAGATAGGAGATCTTATAAGAAAAGTATGAGATCTCAGTAAACAGAGGTCTTCAACATAACATTTCTATACGAAAAGTAAGAGATCTCAGTAAACTGAGACCTTCAAATTTTCTATAAGAAATGTTACTTTCAAATTTTCTATAGGGAATGTTACAGTTCCCAGTAAACCGAGACTTCCACCTTTCCATAAGGAATGTTACAGTTCCCAGTGAACTGAGACCTCCAACTTTTCCATAAGAAAAGTTACATTTCCCAGTAAACTGAGACGTCTAACTTTTTTCCACTAAATGAAATTTCTTAGTTTGCTTTGATATAATTTAATTAAGGCATACTTTTAGGCAGCAACTACAATCTTTAAGGAACCCCAGTTACATTAGCATTCTTTTAAATGCGGACTCAATTGCAGGCATAATTATTGACTATAGTTTTGCTGCTTATGACCCTTTTATCAACCCTTAATTTCGGTGGTTAATAACCTTTAACCTTTTACCCATTATGGCAAACAAAACTGAAAACGTAGCAGTTTTGTATGGGGAATACTTGAATATCCTCATGAATATCCCTTCTACTGCTGTTTAGTCTTAATGTCAATAACAACAATTGGCACAAAGTGTTCACTACACATTTGTTTTCCGTTTTTCTTAAAATGTCTGGCTCTGGTTTACCCCTTTTGTTATTATTTTACAATCTATTTGTTTAATTTCTTAGTGGTTGATTTTTTGATTCGTATCTTTTTGTACCAACACAAAAATGTATAAAAGGTCCTTTCCGTCTTCGTATGTCTCTCTTTCTTTCCCTCCCTCCTAGCACTGAGTCAAAAACCTCAATATAGTGTTTGGCTCGTAAAAGTTTCATTTCATTCCATTTGAGAAGATGTTAAATGAAACGTTTCTCTACTTCAATTCATTTTCAACGTCAAAGAATAACAATAAATACTTAAGTTAATGAATAACGTCGAAGTTTTGTGTATTTGTTCAAAGTTAAATAAACAAAGTTATATCTTAAGTTATTTTTACCAAATAGTTTCTCATGTGATTTTATGTGTGTATGTGCTTCCATTTGCAAAACCTTAGAAATTTTGCTCCTGCTGCCCAATATACTGCGAAGTTATCTCTCTTTCTCTCTGTCGGTATCTCATAAGGTTTCATGCTTAGCGTTGGCTTTGTTGGAATTTGTGGTTTATTGTTAAGTTTCCCTTTGGACGATGAGAAGGAAAGATTATCGTAAGTAAAGAAAATAAAGTTGTGGCGCACAAAAGTCGCTTTTAAGTCTTCACTGATGAAATAGAAGTTCAGTTTAGGGATTATAGGGGGAGCGAAAAGCATTTTAACTTTAAAATCTGTTAAAGCTAAAGAAATTTACTGAGATTTATGTAAAGCCTGAAAATAGGCAATAGTTTTGGGAAAGAGTTACGATTTACTAATGGTTGGGAGAATATTATATGTTAGTGGGAGCATGGAATTTGAAATTATTATACAAGAGTTGGAATTCGCATTGGTACATACATATCGCATAGAAAAGTTGGAGGAAAAGTTGGAGGAACTGTAACTATTCTTATAGAAAAGTTGGAGGTCTCAGTTTCCTAGGTGCTGTAACTTTTCTTATAGAACAGTTGAAGGTGTCAGTTTACTGGGTACTGTCACTTTATTATAGAAAAGTTGAAGGTATCAGCTTGCTGAGATCTCGTACTTTTCGTATAGAAAAGTTGAAGACATCAGTTTACTGAGATCTCATACTTTTCGTATAGAAAAGTTTAAGACCTTAGTTTACTGAGAACTGTTACTATTCGTGTAGAAAAGTTGAAGGTCTCAGCTTACTGAGATCTCATACTTCTCGTATAGAAAAGTTGAAGGTCTCAGCTTACTGAGATCTCATACTTTTCGTATAGAAAAGTTGAAGACCTCAGTTTGCTGAGATCTCATACTTTTCGTATAGAAAAGTTGAAGACCTCAGTTTACTGAGATATCATACTTTTCGTATAGAAAAGTTGAAGACCTCAGTTTACTGAGATATCATACTTTTCGTATAGAAAAGTTGAAGACCTCAGTTTACTGAGATATCATACTTTTCGTATAGAAAAGTTGAAGACCTCACTGAGATCTCATACTTTTCGTATAGAAAAGTTGAAGACCTCAGTTTACTGAGATCTGTGACTTTTCGTATAGAAAAGTTGAAGGTCTCAGTTTACTGAGATCTCATACTTTTCGTATAGAAATGTTGAAGACCTCAGTTTACTGAGATCTCATACTTTTCGTAGAGAAATGTTGAAGACCTCAGTTTACTGAGATCTCATACTTTTCGTATAGAAAAGTTGAAGACCTCAGTTTACTGAGATCTCATACTTTTCGTATAGAAAAGTTGAAGACCTCAGTTTACTGAGATCTCATACTTTTCGTATAGAAAAGTTGAAGACCTCAGTTTACTGAGATCTCATACTTTTCGTATAGAAAAGTTGAAGGTCTCAGTTTTCTGAGATCTCATACTTTTCGTATTGAAAAGTTGAAGGTCTCAGTTTACTGAGATCTCATACTTTTCGTATAGAAAAATTTTAATTCTCAATTTCCTAAGAACTGTAACTTTTCTGATAGAAAAGTTGGAAGTCTCAGTTTCCTAAGAACTGTAACTTTGCCTATAGAAAAGTTGAAGGTGTCAGTTTACTGGGAACTGTCTCTTTACTTATAAAAAAATCATACTTTTCGGATAGAAAAGTTGAAGGTCTCAGTTTACTGAGATCTCATACTTTTCGTATAGAAAAATTGTAATTCTCAATTTCCTAAGAACTGTAACTTTTCTGATAGAAAAGTTGGAAGTCTTAGTTTCCTAAGAACTGTAACATTGCCTATAGAAAAGTTGAAGGTCTCAGTTTACTGAGATCTCATACTTTTCGTATAGAAAAGTTGAAGGTCTCAGTTTACTGAGATCTCATACTTTTCGTATAGAAAAGTTGAAGGTCTCAGTTTACTGAGATCTCATACTTTTCGTATAGAAAAGTTGAAGGTCTCAGTTTACTGAGATCTCATACTTTTCGTATAGAAAAGTTGAAGGTCTCAGTTTACTGAGATCTCATACTTTTCGTATAGAAAAGTTGAAGGTCTCAGTTTACTGAGATCTCATACGTTTCGTATAGAAAAGTGGAAGGTCTCAGTTAAATAAGAACTGTAACTTTTCTTACAGAAAGCTGGAGGTCTCAGTTTACTGGGCACGGTGACTTCGTATAGAAAAGTTGAAGGTCTCAATTTACATGGGACAGTTACTTTTCTTATTATTTGTTGTCTTCTTATTTGTGTTTTAAATTAAATTCCTCACAAAATCTTAAAGCTACGCAGCGTATATATTTTGAGTACACCAACATCCTTGAGGTATACACCAACGTAATAAACATGTTTGCGCCTAAATGTAGACTTTGCATTTCGTTCTTCTTTCTCTCTACATCAGCGTAACAACGCAACTGTTATTTTTTACTACCACGACGATGTACAAACATATAAAATTTAATATATTTGTATATTACGCAGCAATGAAAATCGTTTCTTAATATTGTTGCCGCCTCCCTCCTTCGCCTCCTCTAGCTCATCAAGCCAACTCAGAGGTACATGACGTGATGGTGGTGGTTCCACTCCCCTCAAAGAAATACAACATGTCTCGTTTAGTACTCAGGAAATCTTGCAACAACACAACCGTTCCAAGAATTCCATCTTTGCCATCTTTTGCAAGATTTACTTTTATTTTGTTCACATACGAGGCAACATATGTCCCATTGTGGAACTTTGCCTGTGGCTCATAATGACTACAGAGGATTTTTGCCAAGGACCACCAAGTCATGCAGAGGCTTATGAGGTAAGGGGAAGAAATATCATAAGGATTCCACTCGGTAGAACATATGAATGCAGTACAACATCTTCGTCGTATTTTCTATTAACATAAAGCTGAAGGATATTCATTCATAAGAATATGAAAAAGAAAAGTCTATCAAAAATATATTATTATTATTATCTGTTGGCAGGAATGTCTTTAAGGGGGGGAAGGTTGGAAGTGAAATGGAAATTCCAGGGAATTGGGAGACCTATATCTTTTTTATAAGAAAAGCTACAGATCTTTGTCAATGACGGCTCCCCAAATTTTCTATAAGAAAATTAGCTGAGAGCAGATACTGAAACCTTACACTTTTCTAAAGGAAAAGTTACAGATCTCAGCAAACTGACTCCCTCGATCGTTTCTGTAGGAAAAGAAGCAGATCTCAGAAAACTGAAACCCTGAAAGTTCCTAAAAGTATTAGATCTTAGTAAACGGGGACCTTTAACTTTTTTATATGAAAAGTAAAAGATCTCAGTTAACTGAGACCTGCAATGTTTCTATAACAAAAACTGTAGATTGCAGTAAACTGTGACTTCCAACTTTTCCATACGAAAAGCTACAGAACTCAGTAAACTGTGACCTCCAACTTTTCTATACGAAAACCTGCAGATCTCAGAAAATTCATAAAGAAGAACTTACCTGGTTTATGATCCTTAAATATCCTAACTATTCACAAATATTATGTTAAGAAAGCTTTAGATACCACGTTTACTTTACCTGTTTCATACATACATCAATCTATACCTCTGTTCCACCTTCGCTTTGGTTGGTTACTCTTTTACTTTTATTAGTACCAATTTCTGTTGCAATCACCGCTGCCGCAGTATTTGTATGTTCTTCGGTTTATATACGACCATAAATTATTGTCACCAGTACACCTTTTGAGCACGGGTGACCATGCTAAATCTAAATTCAGTCATGACACCACCTTTTCCGTGTATCGGCAATACATCAATATCGACTGACACGGTGACAAACAAACGAAAAAAAAAACACAGCACCCAGCATTATTATTCCACACACTCTAAGCCAGAGCTAGAGGATATACTAAAGGATTTGCATAACATGTCCTGTGGAAATGTGTTTGCGCGCATTGAAGCGCCTCAGAAACTCCATTCAATTTTCATATGTAAAATTATTGCTATCTGGGGGTTTATGGTAAGCTTTTAGTCTTCAGTCTCTCTCTCGCTGGGGTCGTTTTTCCATTTCGTGACATTCAGTCGCCATTGTTGTCTTTGTTAAGGGAACTTGATTGAACGAAAAATAAAATGTTTGTTTTTTTTCGGACGAGAAGATATGCCAAAGTGATGAATTATATCGAATTGTTCTTAAAGTTTTCAATTAATATTTGATTCAGTACATTTATGTTTAAAATGTTAAGCATAAGTTGAAAGATGGCAATGATTGAAATTTCTGTTGCACACTTGCAAGGGCATTTTGAAAAGTTCAACGTGTAACCGAAAGCAGACGATATTAGTAAACTGAGACCTCCATCTTTTCTATACTCCAACTTTTCTATACGAAAAGTAGCAGTTCGCAGAAAACTAAGCCCTCCAAATTTCAGAGAGGGCTTAGTCAGAGAAGTCAGAGATCTCAGTAACCTGAGACCTTCAACTTCTCTATACGAAAAGTCAGAGATCTCAGTAAACTGAGGTCTTCAACTTTTCTATACGAAAAGTATGAGATCTCAGTAAACTGAGGTCTGCAACTTTTCTATACGAAAAGTATGAGATCTCAGTAAACTGAGGTCTGCAACTTTTCTATACGAAAAGTATGAGATCTCAGTAAACTGAGGTCTTCAACTTTTCTACACGAAATGTATGAGATCCTGGTAAACTTAGACCTCCAACTTTTCTATACGAAAAGTAGAAGATCCCAGTAAACTGAGACCTCCAACTTTCCTATACGAAAAGTAGAAGATCCCAGTAGACTAAGACCTGAAACTTTTCTATGCGAAAAGTATGAGATCTCAGTAAACTGAGGTCTTCAACTTTTCTATACGAAAAGTATGAGATCTCAGTAAACTGAGGTCTTCAACTTTTCTATACGAAAAGTATGAGATCTCAGTAAACTGAGGTCTTCAACTTTTCTATACGAAAAGTATGAGATCTCAGTAAACTGAGGTCTTCAACTTTTCTATACGAAAAGTATGAGATCTCAGTAAACTGAGGTCTTCAACTTTTTTATACGAAAAGTATGAGATCTCAGTAAACTGAGGTCTTCAACTTTTCTATACGAAAAGTATGAGATCTCAGTAAACTGAGGTCTTCAACTTTTCTAAAAGTATGAGATCTCAGTAAACTGAGGTCTTCAATTTTCCGAAAAGTATGAGATCTCAGTAAAAAACTGAGGTCTTCAACTTTTCCATACGAAAAGTATGAGATCTCAGTAAACTGAGGTCTTCAACTTTTCTATACGAAGACTGGAAGATTTTAGTAAACTGAGGTCTTCAACTTTTCTATACGAAAACTGGAAGATCTCAGTAAACTGAGGTCGTCAGCTTTTCTATACGAAAACTGGAAGATCTCAGTAAACTGAGGTCTTCAACTTTTCTATACGGAAACTGGAAGATCTCAGTAAACTGAGGTCTTCAACTTTTCTATACGAAAAGTATGAGATCTCAGTTAGTTGAGACCTTCAAGTTCGAGATCTCAGTTAATTGAGACCTCCAACTTTTCTATACGAAAAGTAGAAGATCTCAGCAAACTGATATCACCAAATTTTCTATTCGAAAAGTAGAAGATCCCAGTAAACTGAGACTTCCAAATTTTCTATACGAAAAGTAGAAGATCCCAGTAACTTGAGGTCTTCAACTTTTCTATACGGAAAGTTCGAGATCTCAGTAAACTGAGACCTTTAACTTTTCTATACAAAAATTCTAAGAAGTCAAAAAAATGAGACCTGTAACTTTACTTCAAAAAAGGTTGAAGATCTCAGTAAACTCTAGCTTTTCACAGACATAAATTGTATTTTATGTTAATACGAAGCATATTGTTAGAGTTGTACAAATAAGTTTCCAAGACCTATTGCATACTTTTAGTTGTATACTAAACAAGGATTTACTATTTCATTTAAAGATTTTGTTTGGACTGCTGCCTCTTAACATTTCCTCTGTGGCATTTTATCACCATGCTGTGTGTTACTTTTTCATTAATTTGTAATTGTGACAAATTGTGTGTGTGCATGTTGTATACTTTTAGGGGGGATGTTGTTGATAAAATTGCTATTACACTGCTTGTGTGAGACATGCGTGTTTATTGTGCTGTGCGTGTTTTGTTGGGGAAGTATTTATGTTCACACTTAAACTTAATGAAATTCAAATATCGGTTAATACACAAAGCAAACAAATCTATAGTATACCTAACAGGGGTAGAGTGATATTAGCCCAGTATGGGAGAAGTTGTAGAATTTAATATTAAAGTATGAAGTTTTATAGATTGCAATAGAAGGATATGGTTCTTAAATACATATCTTAAATGAAGTAAAATGTTTAAATAGCATCAAATTAGTTGCATACTTTTAGGTTTGCCAATTGATAGGAAATTCAAATATATTTTAATGTGCTCCATTAAAAGCTGTTTATCTAATAAATGACTCTAAAGTGTTACTCGCAGACTACCTTCAGTAATATGTATCAAATTTTTATATGCAATTTAAAAATATTTTATATTTAAGTGTAACTTAATATCAGCACTTCTAACATTCCTTATCAGCCTAACCTTGTGGTTGCCCTGATGTTTGTTTATGGCTTTTTTTAATATCATAAAATGTGATGCATATTTCCAGACTAGATACAGCCAACAGATCGTATGTATATTTATTACACTAAATACCACAATTTATTGTCCTTTGTGTACTTTACAACATTTTTCTAAATCACATTTTGTTATCGCACATCGTATAAGTGCACAATCATGCCGTTTACTTGCCTACTTTTCGGCTTAATAATCCTAACATATTTAAAATCGTTACTTTAGTCTTAAGACTTATTAATGTTCAACAATACCAACTAAAGTTCTTAAAGTGTACCTGTGTTAGGTGGCGCCTTTTTAAGTTTGCTGAAGTCTTATCATGTTATATTTGTTTAAGGTATTTATGGCATACCTGAAGGGCGAGTGGGCTTCTTATTTATGTTTACATTTAACCATTCCATAAGACGACCTCAAGTGTACAATTTATTGTTTGCGACTTTTAATTATTTTTAACAAGTAACTAAAGTAGTTCCTAATTTGATTAAAAGCTCTCTGCCTGAGTAATAAAATTAATACACAGTTATTGTCTTTGTAGCATACTTTCGACCGTTTGTTATAAACAACATAAGGGGTAAGAATGGTAAGGTGTTGTCTGCTGTAAAGAGGGAGGGAAAATACTGTATTAAAGTACTCAGATCTTTTTCATTGCATGTAGAAGTTTTACTGGAATCTTCTACTTTTCCTATAGAAAAGTTGAGGTTACAGTTTACTGGGGTCTTCTACTTTTTCTAAAGGAAACATGGAGGTATCAGTTCACTGAGATCTTCTATTTTTCCTAGGTAGAAATTGGAAGTCTCAGTTTACTGGGATCTTCTACTTTTCGTATAGAAAAGTCGAAGGCCTCAGTTTACTGACTTCTTCTACTTTTCGTATAGAAAAGTTTAAGGTCTCAGTTTACTGGCATCTTCTACTTTTCGTTTAGAAAAGTTGGAGGTCTCAGATTCCCGAGATCTTCTACTTTTCGTATAGAAAAGTCTACTTTTCGTATAAAATAGTTGGAAGGCCAGTTTACTGGGATCTTCTACTTTTCGTATAGAAAAGTTGGAGGTCTCATTTTACTGGGATCTTATACTTTTCGTATAGAAAAGTTGGAGGTCTCAGTTTACTGGGATCTTCTATTTTTCGTATAGAACAGTTTGAGGTCTCAGTATACTAAGAAGTTCTACTATTGGTATAGAAAAGTTTGTGGTCTCAGTTTTCTGAGAGCTTCTTCTTTTCGTATGAAATTGTTGGAGGTCTCAGTTTTCTAAGATCTTCTACTTTCCGTAAAGAAAAGTTTGAAGTGTCAAACTACTCGGATCTGCTACTTTTCGTATAGAAAAGTTGGAGATCTCAGTTTATGTGGGATCTGCTACTTTCGGTGTGGAAAAGTTGTAGGTCTCAGTTTACTGGGATCTTCTACTTTTCTTATAGAAAAGTTGGAGGTCTCAATTTACTAAGATCTTTTACTTTTCGTATAGAAAAATTGGAGGTTTCAATTTACTAAGATATTCTACTTTTGGTACAGATATGTTGGAGGCCGCAGTTTACAGGGATCTTCTACTTTTGGTATAGAAAAGTTGGAGGTCTCGTTATACTAGAATCTTCTACTTTTCGTATAGAAAAGTTGAAGGTCTCAGTTTACTAAGATCTCATACTTTTCGTATAGAAAATTGAAGGTGTCAGTTTACTGAGATCTTCCACATTTCGTATAGAAAAATTGGAGCTCTCAATTTACTAAGATCTTTTACTTTTCGTATAGAAAAGTTGGAGGTCTCAGTTTACTAATTCTTCTACTTTTCGTATAGAAAAGTTTATTTATTTTAAGGAAATCCTTTATATTCTTAAATTTTGTAAAATTTCAGCATCATTATTTACATTGCTCTGACTCTCCCTTGCTCTCGTTAAACCGCGACTCCTGCTTCATACTCACTGCTAATGGTTTTAGTCATTTTCTAACTGTACAGTACTGTGGCCAACTTGTTTACATAAATTTATGCACATTTTATAGCCATTTTATCAAATTTTCAATGTACCATAAATACAAAATACTAACTTTGTACGCGGTGTATACAATGAGGCCACAATATACACAACACAACAGCCTTTTGGATTCAAATGAGTATTGTGGAAAAAAATCACTCAAAAGAGAGAAAAAAATTGCATATTTTATGGCTTTTTTTATAGTCATCACTGACAAAGTATAGCTTAGGACAGGACCTCAAAACCCAGACAAAGGAAGAGCCTGGGCGGATGGAAAAATTATGTCGATGATGATGATGATAGTTTTGCCGAGATGAACAGGAACAGAAATATGAATGTTTAGCTCTAAACATAGAAAATAAACTAACCACAGCCTCTTGGTAGCCTTTTTTGTTTTCCTTTACTGGTGTTTTTGCATCAGTTATAAATGTAAACGCATAAAACCTTCAATGCAATGAAATATGTTTTTGAAATATGGAAATGTAAATGTATTTGCCACAGATTGCCAACACATACACAAATAGGGAAGAAAAACTTTTACACATTCAAAGCAATTAATGTAATTGAAGTGGCAATGCAAATCATGAGGAAAAAGGGATGTGGCGAGGGTTTTTTGCAAACGTAGGGATGGTGGCAGTCGTCGGGGGCAAAAGTTTGCCATACACAGGTACTTAGTTGGAAAAACAAATTAAATTTCATAATGAAAAACAATATAAATAATAAAAAAAACAAATATAACAGACGGCTGATGAGCAAAAAGAAAGAGGGAGGGAGAGTTAGGTTGATATAGGGATCTTTGCTCCCTTTGATATACATAGCAGCATAGTTTACCTTCTTTTTGTAATTTAGTTGGCTGCCTGTGTGTAATAAAATTGTGAAGTATTTTCTTTGCATTAAAAAATTTTTTAAATTTAATATACTGGAAAATTACAGTTAAATGAAAACTATTGACGTTTTGCCATCGAAAACGTAATATGCCCCAGAAGTTATGCTTTGATTTTAATGCTAATATGTAGCATAAAAGTAGGCAATGGAATTTATTATTAAAATGTTAAGTAGTTTAAAAGTTACCATAGGCAATCGAAGAAAAAGATAATAAAAAATACATGGTAATTTCTGTCAAGTTGATTTACAAAAAAATTACCTTTATAGGAAATATTCACGCAATTAAAGAATATTTATGGTGTCTTGCTAAAATATATGTTAAATAGTTTTTAAATAGTGGAATTTTCGAAATTTCATGAAAATTTTGAAATTAACTCATGTTGAGAAAAATTCCAAAAAAGGGATATTTTTCGCATTACTCAAATTTGAAGACAAATCACAGCAAACTCGTTGAAAAACATTATTATGATAAACGAATATAATATTTATTGGACAATTTCTGAAAAAAATTGTAAAGGGAATTTTGTTACTTGTATTTTTTTTTTAATAAATTTGTCATTATAATTTACAGGATATACACTTTTCAATAGCTTTTTTAACACTTTCCTATAAACTTGTGCTATAATTAAATTTTTTTTTTAATTTTTTTAACTTTAAGTATGTTTTTTTTACTAATTATGTGTAAATATTGTATTCCTTTATCATAACTGTGTTTTCCAACGAGTTCGCAGTGATTTTTCATCATATTCAGCGAAAAATTTCCCTTTTTTTGGGAATTTTTCTCAACATGAAGAAATTTTAAAATATTTAGGAAATTTTCTAAATTTGTTGTGTTTTAATAATGTTTCTCTTATTTTTTTCATTTATCAACTTACTGTAAATGTGAAATTTCTGAAGGAAATTTTTAAATATTTTAAATTAACTATTTATTTTATTGTTTTCACATTAAAATAATATTTATGGTGTCTAGCAAAAAAAAAAATATGTTAAACAGTTTTAAAATAGTGGAATTTTCGAAATTTCATGAAAATTTACAAATTACCTCTTACCTCATTGAGAAAAATTCCAAAAAAGGGAAATTTTTCGCATTACTCAAATTTGATGACAAATCACAGCAAACTCGTTGGAAAACATTATTATGATAAACAATTGCAAAATTTAGACTTGATTGGGCAATTTCTGAAAAAAAATGTAAAGGGAATTTATTTTACTTATATTTTTTTTAATAAATTTGTTATTATAATTTACAGGATATACACTTTTCAATAGCTTTTAATATATAAATTGAGTTTTTTTTAGCACTTTCCTATAAACTTGTGCTTTATTTAAAATTTTTTTAACTTTTATTAAAAATATAGAAAAATATGTTTTTTTTACTAATTATGTGTAAATATTGTATTCCTTTATTATAACTATGTTGTCCAACGAGTTCGCTGTGATTTTTCATCAAATTCACTTATTGCGAAAAATTTCCCTTTTTTGTGAAATTTTTTCAAAATGAAAAAATTTAAAAATTTTTAGGAAATCTTGTATCAGTGATATATTTTTGTTTTTAAGTAGTCTCTAAAAATGTTTATTTACCATTAAACAATTAAAAAAATCAAAGTACTTATAAAAATTTGTATAATTTTTTATTTTTTTTTTTAAATAATTTGTTTGCACTTTGTCTTGACTATGTTACCCTAGGCCTTTTCTGTGATTTTGCATCGAATTCGGTTGATACGAAAAATTTCCCTTTTTTCGAAAATTTTCTCAACATGAGGAAATTTAGAGATTTTTAGGAAATCTTGTAAAACTGCAACGTTTTAATATCGTTTAAACATATTATTTCTTTGTTAAGTCACTATAAATGTTAATTTAACTTGAAAACATCAAAAAAAAATACGAAATACTTAATGTAAAAAAATACATAAAAAAATATTTTTTTTATAATTTTTGTGAAAATTTAGTTTCACTTTGTCTTCACTATTTTTTTCCTTAGCATTTGCTGTGATTTTCCATTAAATTCGAATGATATAAAAAATTTCCTTTTTGTAGGAAATTTTCTCAATACAAAAATTGTCAGGAAATTTTTTAAAATTTTATCGTTTTACCACTGTTTGGCATATTTTTCGTTGATAAAACATCATAAACGTTCATTTAACTTTAAAACATAATAAAAAAAAATGCAAAAAACTTCTTGCAAAAAATATTTTTTTTTTTAAATTTTGTGATAATCTCGTAGTATTTTGCCTTAACTAAGTTTTTTTAACATTTGCATGATTTTTCATCAAATTCAGTTGTTGCGAAAAATTTCCCTTTTTTCGAGAAATTTTCTCAACCTAAAGAAATTTGGAAATTTCGTAAATTTACAACGTTTTAATAATGTTTCTCTAATTTTTTTTATTTATCAACTTACCATAAACGTAAAATTTGTTAAGGAAATTTTTTTTTTTTTTATATGAAAAAAATTTCCCTTTTTTATGGAATTTTTCCAACGAGGTAATTTAAACATTTTCAGGAAATTTCGGAAATTTGTATCGTGTTTTTCATTAGCAATGAGTTCGTTGCAAATTTCCATCAAAAAATTTCCCTTTTATGGAAATTATTTTTTCAACTCATATCATGCCAGCTATGTTATGCGAATGTTTGCTAATGTGTACGCTGAGATTTTTCATCAAATTCCACTGTTATGAAACATTTCCCTTATGTGGGGAATTTTCTCAAGGTTTTTAAAGAAATTTCCTTAAACTGCACTGTTTTACACCTTTTTGGCATATTTTTTCGTAAAATAAAATTTTCCCATTTTGGGAAGTTTTTTTTTAAATTAAGGTACTAAGCAGATTTTCAGAAATTTTCAATTTTTTTTTGTTTTTTTTTTAATGAAAAAATTTCCTTCATTTGGGGAATTTTCGGTGAGTTGCATCTTTCTAAACATTTTTAATATATTTTTTTTTCCTGAAATTTGGCTGAAATAAAAAATTTCCCCTTTGTGGGAATTTTTATTCAACTCATCATGCCAACTTTGTTATGCGAATGTTTGCTAATGTATACGCTGTGATTTTTCATCAAATTCCACTGTTACGAAAATTTTTTCCTTATTTGGGAAATTTCCTTAAAATGAGGTAATTTAAAAATTTTCTAGAAATTTTGTTTAATTGCACTGTTTTACACCTTCTGGGCATATTTTTTCGCAAAATTCGGCTGAAGTAACTTATTTCACTCTTTGGGAAGTTTTCTTAGCTCAAGTTAATAGGCAGATTTTCAAAAATGAAAAAATTTAAATTTTTGTTGGAAATTTTCATTAAATGAGAATAAAAATTTTTTAAAAAATTTCATTGAGTTGCATCTTTTAAACATTGCTAATACATTTTTTTCATCTAAAATTTGGCTGAAATAAAAAATTTCCCTTTTGTGGGATATTTTTTTTTTTAACTCATTTCATGCCGACTTGGTACTGCGAATGTTTGCTAATAATGTAAACGCTGTGATTTTTAATAAAATTCGTCTGCTATGAAAAATATTCCCCTTTTTTGGGAAATTTTCTCAAAATAAGGTAATTAAAGTTTTTAAAGAATTTTTCTTAAGTCAAGGTAATATACAGATTTTCAAAAAATTTCCTAAAATTACAAAATTTTTTAAGGAATATCTGCTTTTGATGTAAAACAACTTTGCAACCTTTCAAACAATTTTGAAATTTTTTTCAGCTGAAATAAAATATTCTTTTTTTGGGGAATTTTCTCAACTCATGGTAGTATGCAGATTTTCAAAAATTTCCTAAAATTACGTCAGTAAGGACATCTTTTTTTTAATGAACAAATTTAAATATTTGTTGAAAATTGCGGCGAATTGATGCTTTTTAAACCTATTTAATAAATTATTTTCCTATAATGTGGCTGAAATAAAAAATTTCCCTCTTGTGGGAATTAATTTTTCAACATATATCATGCCAACTTTGTTATGCGAATGTTTTCTAATGTGTACGCTGTGATTTTTCATCAAATTCCACTGCTACGAAAAATGTCCCTTATTTGGCAAATTTTAAATTTTTTAAAAAATTTCGTTAAATTGCACTGTTTTACACCTTTTTGGCATATTTTTCGTAAAATTCGGCTGAAATAAATATTTTCCTTTTTGGGGAGTTTTCTTAACTCAAGTTAATATGCGGATTTTTTAAAAAAATAATATTTTTTAAAAGGAAAAATTTAAATTTTTGTTGGAATTTTTCTCAACTTGAGGTAATGTAAAATTTTTCACAAAAATTTCTGTGAGTTGCATCTTTTTAAACATTTTTACTACATATTTTTTCTAAAATTTGGCTGAAATAAAAAATTTCCCTTTTGTGGGAATTTTTTATGCGAATGTTTGCTACTGTTATGAAAAATTTCCCTTTTTTTTGGGAAATTTTCCCAAAATGAGGTAATTTCAAAATTTTTGAGAAATTTCGTGTTTTGCACCTTTCTAGCAATTTTTGTTCGAGAAATTCAGCTGAAATAGAAATTTCCCTTTTTGGGAAGTTTTCTTACCTCCAGTTAATATGCAGATTTTTACAAAATGTTAAACAAATTTTTACAAATAAAATTACTGTGGAAATTTTTCTCAATTTGAGGTAATTTAAAAATTGTAAAAAAATTTGGGTAGTTGCATCATTTTAAACATTTTAAATATATTTCCTCCCCAAGGTTATTTGCAGATTTTCAAAAGATGTTCTTATTTTTAATGAAAAAATTTAAATTTTCTCTGCATGAGGAATTTTATAATATTTTTTTTTTTAAATTTGGCAGAAATAAAAAATTTCCCGTTTGTGGGAACTTTTTTTTCAACTCATATGATGCCAACTTTGTTATGCCAGTGTTCTCCAATGAGTTCCCCAGCAATTTTGTTAAATTTTTCTAATTTTTTAAATTACCTCAAGTTGAGAAAATTTCCAAAAAATTTTTAATTTTTTCACTAATTTTTTCATAAATAAATAAATAAATAAATATTACCTTGAGTTAAGAAAACTTCGCCAAAAGGTAAATTTTGGGAAGGAAAATTTTAGTCAAATTTTGGAAAAATAAAATATATTAAAAGTTTAAAAAGATGTAACTCTCCGAAATTTTTTGAAAATTTTCTAATTACCTCAAGTTGAGAAAATTTCCACCAATAATTTTAATTTTTTCATTAAAAAAGTATATATGGAAAAATTTTCCCTTAGAGAGAAAAATTTTCTTTTGATGGATTTTTTTTTTGTATATCACACTATAATGAATAGTAAGGTGTAATGTTTATAAAAATATTGTATTTTCTAAAATTACCTCAACTTTAGAAAATTTCCTTATTGAGGGAAATTTTTTAAATATTACTTTTATCCTTTTTTTTGGCTTTACTTGCAATAACAAACATCTTCTCATTCATAAAATTACCAAATTTATAAAATTTCCCTTTAAGGGAATTTTATTTAAATCGCCCTTCATCCTTTTGTTTTGCTTTACATTTAATGATTAACACCCATTCAACACTTTTGTACTCAAAAAAAACTTAGTTTTATTTACAACTAAATATAATAACTAACCTTACACATAACTTTTACATATATATCTTTACACCCCTTTTAAAATATTAACTTGGAATTTTGTATTTGTTCTTTATACTCATCCATGGTTACCTCAACCACTTTACCACTGGCTTTAGCCATTTTCCAAAAGTAAATGGCCACATCGGCAAAGAAATTCTTTAAAAGCTCCTTGAAACCATTATCAGCTAAGGCTTGGGTAAATTCCTCATCGGTCATATTCGTTTCCGACGCTTCATTTAAAAGCAAAGGAGATTTGTTGAACTGAAATAGAGAGAGAGTATTATAACATCTCTATATATATATATATATATATATATATGATTTTGTCATACATACCTCTTTAAAGGACTCCCAGTACATGGCATCCTTTTTCTCTAGTTCCTTTTCATTTTTAGCCAATTTTAATTTCTCCACAAACTGTTGAATATCATGATATCTTTTCGATGTTGGTTTCAAGCTGTCCTTGAGGCGATTGAAGAAATCAATTTGTGTTGTAAACATATTATTGAGAAAATCTTCGGTTTCAATGCGAGCCTCACGTTCAAAATCCTCTTTGACATTATCACTTATCAGAGGCGACTTGACAACTCCCGCCTGGGTAGACTATAAAACAAACGAAAATTTTAATAGAGAATTTTTTTAATTTTTTTTTTAAATTCCTCCAAAAAAAAAAAAACTAACTTTTAATATTGTTAAAGTTAAGCAAATACAACTTATGACCAGCGATTGTAGTGTAAGTTTCAACATTTTCTAAAATCTTGTTTTTTTTATTTGATGATCTTTACTTTGAGATCTCTGTCTATCAACTAAACTGTTGAGATTCTCAAACTTTTCAATTATACCACATAAAGCTGAGCACACACAACTGCTGCTGCTGTATTGTGGAATTCATTCATAATTTAAGTTGATGCGACATTTCCCATCATTTTTAATATTGTTTGATTTATCGCATCGCATCATAAGGGCAATCTGGGAGGTATTGTTATCACTGGAAGGTCAATTTTAAAAACTGCTCTCGTTTTTTTTCTATTAAAGAAAAAAATGTATTAATTTTTAACACATAGATAAGAATATGATTATGTTTCTCTCTCTCAGTCTGTCTGTCTCTCTATGGCTGTGATTAAATAATAATATCAGCAGTGCCGTTCCCAATACCTATTTATTTTTAAAAGCTTCTGTAGCCCATTAAGAAAAAACAAATATCTTTACCGTAAGTGTCGGCTGTAGTTAAATGTTTATTTTAAATTTTGTCAGAGGTTAACAATGTTTATGTTTATAAGAAATATTCATAAAAGATTATTTAGCAAACTAAATCACGCGTTTATGCGTACCTAAAAAACATAGTACGCGGGGGACAAACTTCTTGTAAATATAAATATTTGGAAAGAACGCGTATTAACAGAAATTAAAGAAATTATCAATTTATTTGTGACAAAAATATAAAATTTTGTTAATAAATTATGTAATTTTACGAAATTTTTCAAAAATCTATAAATTACCTACGGTAAAAAAAATTTCCCAAAAAGGGAAATTTTTATTTCATCTGAATTTTACGAAAAAATATTCCCACTAGGTGTAAAACAGTGTAATTTAACGAAATCTCAAAAATATTTTTAAATTACCTCACGTGGAGAAAATTTCCCTAAAAAGGAAAATTTTTCGTAGCAGTGGAATTTGGTGAAAAATAACAGCGTACACATTAGCAAACATTCGCATAACAACGATTGAATGATATAAGTTGAAAAACAAAATTCCCAAAAAAGGGAAAATTTTTGTTTCAGTCAAATTTCTAGCAAAATATATATAAATAGTTTTAAAACGATGCAACACCGAATTTTTTTGAAAATTTCCAACAAAAATTAAAATTTTTTCATTAAAAATGAAGATTTCATTAATAACGGATGTGATTTGACGAAATTGTTGGCAAAACTATAAATTACCTATAGTTAAGAAAACTTCCCAAAAAGGGAAGTTGTTATTTGAGCTGAATTTTACGAAAAAATATACCCAAAAGGTGTAAAAAAAAAATTTTTTAGAAAATTTTTAAATTACCTCAGTTTGAGAAAATTTCCCAAATAAGGGAAATTTTTCGTAGGAGTGGAATTTGATGAAAAATCACAGCGTACACATTATCTAACATTCGCATAAAAAAGTTGGCATGATATGAGTTGACAAAAAAAAAATGCCACGAAAGGGACATTTTTTATTTCCGCCAAAATTCAGAAAAAAAATATATTAAAACGGTTTAAAAAAATGCAACTCATGGAAATTTTTTTAAAATTTTTTTTATTTCTCAAGTTAAGAAAATTTTCAACGAAAACTTAAAACTTTTCATTAATAAAAAATATGTCGTTACTGATGTAAATTTAGGAAATATTTTATCTGCTATTATCTTGAATTGAGAATATTTCACAAAAAGGGAATTTTTTATTTCAGCCGAATTTTACGAAAAAATATGCTCAAAAGGTATTAAACAGTGCAAATTAAAGAAATTTCTTTTACAAATGTTAATAACCTCAAGTTGATAAAATTTCCCAAAAAGGGAAATTTTTTCTTTTCATTTACAAAAAAGATATCTAATTGTGCGATTAGAAAATTATGTCACTTTAGAATTTTTTTTGAAAACCTGCATATTACCTTGAGTTAATAAAACTGCTCAAAAAGGGACATTTTTATTTCAGCTGAATTTTACGAAAAAATATGCCCAAAAGGTGCCCAAATTTTTAAATTACCTCATTTTGAGAAAATTTCCCGAAAAAGGGAAATTTAAATTGCAGTGAAGATTGATGAAAAATCACAGCGTACACATTAGTAAACATTCGCATAACAAAGTTGGCATGGTATGAGTTGAAAAAAAAATAAACACAAAAGGGACAATTTTTTATTACAGCCAAATTTCAGGAAAAATTAGATATTAAAATATTTTTGAAAATATTTAAATAACCTCAAGTTGAGAAATTTTCCAACAAAATTTTAAGTTTTTTCATTAAAAAAAAAAAAACAAAATTTTTGGAAAATCTGCATATTGCATTGAATTAAGAAAACTTCCCAAAAAGGGAAATTTTTATTTCAGCTAAATATGATCGAATAAATATGCCAAAAGCATTTGGAAAAAAGTTCCCTAGAAAGGGAAATTTTTCGTAGCAGTGGAATTTGATGAAAAATCACAGCGAACACATAAGCAAACAGTTGCATAACAAAGCTGGCATTATATGAGTTGAAACAAAAAAATTCCCACAAAAGGGAAATTTTGTATTTTAACCGAAGTTTAGCAAAAAAATATATTAAAATAGTTTTTAAAGATTTTTTATTACCTCAAATTGAGAAATTTCCATAAAAATATAAATTTTTTCATTAACTTTTTTTTTGAAAATTTGCATATTACCTGAGTTAAGTAAACTTCTCAAATAGGAAAATATTTATTTCAGCCGAATTTTAAGAAAAAATATGCCCAAAAGATGTAAAACAGTGCAATTTAAGGAAATTTCTTTCAAAATCTTTATTTACCTCAAGTTTAGAAAATTTCCCATATATGGGAAATTTTTCGTAGCAGTGGAATTTGACGAAAAATCACAGCGTACACATTAGCAAACATTCGCATAACAAAGTTGGCATGGTATGAGTTGAAAAATAAAATCCACAAAAGGGAAATATTCTGGAAAAAAATTTACTAAAAAAGTTTAAAAAGATGCAACTCAACGAAATTTTGTGAAAATTTTTTTTATTACCTCATGTTAAGAAAATATCCAACAAAACTTAAATTTTTTTCATTATAAGAAAAGAAAATTTTTTAAAAATCTGCATATTAACTTGAGTTAAGAAAACTTCCTAAAAAGGGACATATTTTATTTCAACTAATTTAAAAATCTGCATATTAACTTGAGTTAAGAAAACTTCCTAAAAAGGGACATATTTTATTTCAACTAAATTTTACGAAAAAATATGCCCAAAAGATGTAAAACAGCGCAATTTAACGTAATTTCTTTAAAAATCTTTAATTACCTCAAGTTGAGAAATTTTCCCCAAAAGGGAAATTTTTCGTAGCAGTGGAATTTGATGAAAAATCACAGCGTACACATTAGCAATCATTCGCATAACAGAGTTGGAATGATATGAGTTGCAAAAACAAAAATCCACAAAAGGGAAATTTTCAGGAAAAAAAAATTATTAAAAAGGTTAAAAACCAGTACAGAAATTTCAGTCAGTTAAACTGACTGATAAATACCATCACCCAATATAATATATTGTTTAAGTCTTGAGTTATTGAAAATAATCGATTTGTAATTAAAACCAGTTAGAAAGTTTCAGTCGGGCAACCCGACTTACATTTACCCTTACCCTCAGTAAAACAAATAATTTTCTATTTTATTGATATTATTACTCGATTTCGAAATTGGGCGGAGTGGTACATTTATATGGGAGGTACGTGAAGGGGTGTGTTTAGGCTCCAGATTTATTCTCCATAACTTTATCCTGTTATAGCTTTACTAAATACAGAATTTGCGCACGATTGCGTTGGGTGTACTGATATTATTACTACATCCCAAAAGTGGGCGGAAAGGTACATTTGTATGGGAGGTACCATAAGGGGCGTAGCTAGACTTCCAATTTTTTCTCCAAAACTTTGTCCTGTTATAATATAACAAAATACAGAATTTGGGCACGATCGTGTCGAGTGTATTGATATTATTACCCTATTTCTAAAGTGGGCGGAGTGGTACATTTGTATGGGAGGTACCAGAAGGGGCGTGTCTAGACTTTCAGATTTTTTCTCCAAAACTTTATCCTGCTTAAACTTTACCAAATACAGAATTTGGGCACGATCGCGTTAGGTCTTTTAATAATATTAATCGATTTCTAAAGTGGGCGGTACCAGATGTGTATGGGAGGTACCAGATGGGGCGTAAATAGACTTCCAATTTTTTTCTCTAAAACTTTATCTTGTTATAGCTTTACTCAAAATAGAATTTGGGTACGATCACGTTTAATTTATTGATATTATTTCTCCATCTCTATAGTGGGCGGAAAGGTAGATTTGTATGGGAGGTACCAGAAGGGGCGTGGCTAGGCTTTCAAAATTTTTTCCAAAACTTTATCCTGTTATAGCTTTACTAAATACAGAATTTGGGGACGATCCCCTAGGGTGTATTGATATTATTACTCGATTTCTAAAGTGGGCGGAATGATGTATTTGTATGGGAGGTACCAGAAAGGGCGGGGCCATGTAGCCTATTTGCAATACCGTAAGTAGTTTTGAGAAAATAATAACTCGTGCAAAATTTCAAAACATTTGGTCGCGTCTTTCGAAAGTTATCGTGCGAACCAGCCGGACAGCCACCCGACAGACAGACAGACAGACAGACAGACAGACAGACAGACAGACAGACAGACGGACATGGCTCAAACGACTTAAAAAGTCATGAATCGAATTTGGTTCAAAGAAACCTAGGGTCTAAAGTGACTCCTTCTATGTGTTACACTTTTGGGTCGTATCAAATGATATATACCTTCATCCCTACGGGTGATGGTATAAAAAATGCAACCCAACGAATTTTTTTAAAAATTTTGAATTACGTCAAGTTGAGAAAATTTCCAACAAAAATTCAATTTTTTTCGTTAAATAAAAAGAAAATTTGTTGAAAATCTGCATATTTCCTTGAATTAAGAAAACTTCCCACAAAGGGAAATTTTTATTTCAGCTGAATTTTACGAAAAAAAATATGCCCAAAGGTGTAAAACAGTGCAATTTAAGGAAATTTCTTTAAAAATCTTTAATTACCTCAAGTTGAGAAAATTTCCCCAAAAAGGGAAATTTTCGCAGCAGTATAATTTGATGGAAAATCACAGCGTACACATTAGCAAACATTCGCATAACAAAGTTGATATGAGTTGAAAAAAACATTTTCCACAAAAGGGAAATTTTTATGTGACCTCATGTTGAGAAAATTTCCCAAAAAAGGAATTTTTTTTGTCATTTACAAAAAAAATTTCTAAAAGTGCGATTAGAAAATTATGTAATTTTACGAAATTATTTTGATCATATTTGGATTAAGAGAACTTCCCAAAAAGGGAAAAAATTTATTTTAGCCGAATTTTACGAAAAAAAAATTGTTACAAAGTTTAAAAATACTACAATTCATAAATTAGTAAATAACCTCAAGTTTAGAAAATTTTGTTAGAAAAGGGATTTTGTCGACCATCTGCATAATACTTTGAGTTACGAAAATTTCCCAAAAAGGGGACATTTTTTTCTTTAGCCGAATTTTGGAATAAAATATGTTTTAAAAAGTTCTGAAAATTTGTAAATTTCCTAAAGTTTCTTAATTTCCCAAAAAAAAAACAACATTTTTTCATATCAAACAATATATTGAATTAATAAAATTTCCCAATAGGGGAGTTATTTTTATTTCAGGCTAATTTTATGAAAAAATATTTAGCAAATAGTTTTTAAACGCTGCATTTTAACGAAACTTCCTGAGAACTTTTAAATTATCTCATGTCAAGGAAATTTCCCAAAAAAGGGAAATTTTTCTTATCAATCGATTTCTTTGAAAAATTACCGCAAAGTCATTAGGAAACATTTTCACATTGTTTTAAAATTATTTTTAAGTGTTAATTGAAATAAATTTCTGTTTATTACATTTCTAAGAAATACTAAGAAAATTTTTAAAAATTTCCTACAAAAATTTTACATTTATGGTGACTTGCTAAATGAAAAAAAAAAAAAATAAGAGAAATAGTTTTAAACGTTGCGCTTTAACGATAAAAACTAAAAATATTAAAATTTCCTCAAGTTTAAAAAATTTCCCAAAACGGAAATTTTTCATATGAGCCAATTTTAGGGAAAAATCACTGGCAATTCATTGGGTAACGTTGTCATGGCAAAAAATTTAATTTTTGAAAAATCTGTAAATTTTTTCATGTTTAAAATATTTTCCACAAAAGTTTCCCAAGTGAGTCGAGGAAGGGTTTAATGGAAAGTTCTGAAATTGTCCTGTCTGTGTGGGAATTACTCATACTTCGCATAACCTAGCGTGGAGGTCGTCATGCAGGCTATAAAAAAGTTGCAGTGTTATTTTCGCCCATTGTGAGGGAGGCGAAATTCACACCGAAACTTCCTGTCCGAGCGGAAGTGAAGATTGAGATAAGACGCTCAACTTCGCCCCCAAAAATTTGGACTAGTTTGTTGATTAGGCAATGCAAGGGTTTCCTTATTTCGCACTCGACAATCTTGACGCCTTTGGACCAGTCGGCTCCGCTTAAGTCAATCTCGTTCTTGCTCCACTACTTGTACATGAGATTATTATCAATTAGCAGTCAATGACCCGGAGTGATTCTTGAATCTCGATCACCCCTATTAATTACCGCCACTTTAATAGTGGTATAAGTGCCTAGAATGCCCTGATTCTTCCTCTTAGCATCCTTAAAGGATTCCTCACCAAAACGGATACGCTTCACTGACTTCCCACTAGGGGACGCCAACTTGGCAGAGGGCTCCGGTTTGGTAGAGGGTCCTGGAGTACTGACAGAGGGTTTTGCAGCAACCTCCTTTGTAGTTATTGAATTGAGGGGTTCCGAGTATTAATGAGAAATGAAGGGCTTGATTTTTGTGTGTAGTTGAGGATTCTCGAGTTTTTGCATCTACTCACACACCCTAAGGGCTTCCTGTCGAATCCCTTTTCATACAGGACAACAGAGCAGTACCCTCTTAAGGAAACTGCAGGATCACCTATTGCCAACATTGAGCTTCTGCTTCCTCTTTTGATGCTTTCTCTTAACCGAGGAGGTTGTAGGCCTCCTATCAAGTGAAAGAGTCACCGGTTCCCCTTTACTGGGTACAGCCTCTATGCAGACCACCGAGGTAGTCTTACATGAAGATCCAACATGAGAAGACCTTCTTTGCTCTTCCGTTGGTAGAGGGGGATTCTCGAATCGCCTTTCCTGGGTACAGCCTCTATGGACGCCACCGAGGTAGTCTTACATGAAGATCCAGTATGAGAAGACCTTATTTACTCTTCCGTTGGTACATATTCCACAGCATCCTGTCTACTGTGAAGGGGGATACTCGAATTGGCGTTGTCCGATTCTTGGTCGGTACTCTCATAGGATATCAACGAAGTGTAGGAGTGTAGCCTTACCAAGTCCCTACCCCATGATTCCAGAAGAATCTCGTCATCAAACAAAGGCTCACCTACATCCTATTCAGAGAGAGGTTCAAAACTAGGCTCACCAGTGCCCGCAGATAACTCGGTCTTGTTTGTGAAATCATTAGTGGTGGTTAGAGACAAAACAGGTTAACTTCTCCCTTTGTCTTTCACTTTCATATGCAGTCATTTACCTACAAGTTTGAAAAACTATTTCAACAATTCCGTTAAATGTTCAAACTTTAAAAATAATACCAACTATTTCCCCTTAACTCAACTTACCTCTTCCCCTCTCCACACCAAAAAGTTTAGTGTTAATTTGCATTCTAAGCACGCTATCATCACAAGAGCTGAGTGTTTCCAAAATACTACATACGAACATTCAAACATCCCACAAAGTACTTGTAATGTTCCATCTAAACAGTTAACATTTATGTGAGATTTTAAGCAAGAATCTCATTTGGGAATAGAAACACATGTGTGTGTGTTGGCATGGGAGAGAGAGACAGGCGTGTATGAGTTTTAGGATGAAGTTACACTTTAGTGGAATTTGTTGTTTTTTTGCAACAGAACTGCTGTAGAACACCAAAAACTTTCATCAACATCATCTCGTTTTTGGAGGGAGGTTGTAAGCCTAAAAGTATGCTTTTAAATACTTTGTTAGGATAGTGCTTACACACACATAACAAATGGTACGGGACGCAGCATGCTTGTTGAAGGGGATTCTCATGCGTGGTTGCATTACATTATCTTCTCAAAGGGTTTTGCTGCAGGACACAAACCGAACTTTGTGTTTAAATACAACGGCAGGCAGTCAGGCAGGAAACTTATATGAATGTACGACGACGAATATGTAAACATTACCTAACCGCCAGCCATTTGTGGTTGTATTTAATGACACTTTTATCGAAAATCATGGTGTAGTCTTAAATAAACTTTAACATGCCAGAGCAGACCCCGCTGCAGGAATCTCTTTGTTACATAGCCCGGGTGGTCTCTGCCTACATTGGGAAGGCACATTTTTTAACTCTAGAGTGCATATTAAAATTTCATTTGGTTTATACATTTTCCTAGCAAATAATGATAGCAGCCACGGTTAAGAAAAATATACTCCAGCTACACATTAAAGCCCTGCACTGGGAAGAGAGACCTAAAGTCTTTCAACTGTGATCAACACAAAACGGCGTTTTTGTTGTTATCCTATACGTTATATATATAAATATTCATTTCACAAACACTGGAAAAAAAATAACAGCATCACATCTCATGACAGCCAATTCAATATGCACCCAATAGATATGCTGCCAATGCAATTTTGAGTGGTGATTACATTATAGCACAAAACCATTGCATATGCACCGGCGCTCTCAAATTTAACTGCACTGCACTGCATAGGCCAAAGGCATGTGCAAATCCCCTTTTGCCTGATGACGTTGATTGTATTATAGAAGCAGTAGCTTAAATTCCATTCGAGCGTTTCATGTATATTTGATTAATGCTAATGGTGTGTTTGCATACTTTTAGCGGTCAATCGTCAGTGTTTGTACGAAACATGGTTAAAATATTAATGACATGTTTAAACATTTATGGCAAATTGAAATTGAAAAGGATTTGCGAAAAATTGTATTGGGTTCGTAGAGGATTGCTGCATATTAGAGATAAGATAGAGAAATTTCCACACAAAAAAATTTAACATTATGCCATAAAGTATGCTGAGTTGTTTGAGATCGTGAAATTGATATTATTGTAACATTGAATAGCAATGTATTGAATGAAGTTCAACAACAGATAATGCTGAACTCTAGGAGATAACATCTGGGAGATAAGATAATGAATGAAAGGATAGCATATACTTAGGCCTTGCATTTTAGGGATGGGGATATTAAGGAACTCTAGTAAATTTTCAATAAATTTCACAAAATTACAGAAACATGTAGTTCCACCTGTTAAAACATATATACTTTAGTTTACTTTGGTTGGTTGGTTGATTGATTGCTGGCATTCCTTCCGTAGAGAAGGGGATCACTTATGGCCTTATGGACCCATTGTGTTACTCATTGTGAGCGTTCGTGGCATTCCTTCAACCGATTTTTACAGCGTTTGTGAGTTGTGTCAAACAAAAGAGCCTAAAACGCTACAAATTCCCCTATACGATACTTACTAACTTCAAATCGATATTAAATTATTATGGCATGTAACTTGACAAAACGAATGATGCAGAACTTCTTCTATTT
Organism: Muscina levida; assembly: GCA_964034835.1. Taxonomy (NCBI): domain Eukaryota; kingdom Metazoa; phylum Arthropoda; class Insecta; order Diptera; family Muscidae; genus Muscina; species Muscina levida. The sequence goes on from OZ035881.1 coordinate 13,872,682, forward strand.
GGGGCTACTTTCATGTGCAGTTCTCAGAATTGAGTCCCAAATCAATGAGCTGAAAAATGTTGTACTGTGTTATTAGTTAGACTTATTAGGGCGAAGTGCTTAATGTTCCACTTCGTTTTTGTGCAGGTCTGAGTCCTGTCCGGCGTTTTCAGAAGCTCGGCGGTTGTCCTCAAATCCGTTGTGCCAAGGTACAATGTTATACTTGGATAACTCGTTAAGAGAAATCTGGCAGGTCCGGACCACTTTCGATGTGGTGTCGTAGTATCTCAGTCAGTTTACCGCCGCTAGTCTCTCCGTGAATGAGAGAATAATCTACTGTGATATTTTTCTCACAGTAATCTTGTCCGCGGCTCGTTTAACAGCTAGTATTTCCGCTTGGCAAACGCTGCAGAAGTTGGGAATCCTTGCCCTTATACCTAAGCCTAAATCTGCGAAGTATATACGGTTGCCGACCCTATCATCCAGTTTGGACCTTTGAGTAAAGATGTTAATTGGCCCGTACATAGTGGTTTCGTTCTCTATCTAATTCTTCCTGGAGGGCCTTCTTGTTTCATAGGGAATGTGCGATTTCCGTGCACATATAGTCAGTTTCAATTAAGATACTGGTCTAGTTTCATAGAGAATGTTAGATTTCCATGCACTATGCATGACGTCAGTTTGAGTTTCAAGTGAGATATTAAGGTGGTATTGTATTTTAGAGTGTTCGATAGAGGGATCCCAGGTTTCCATCTCTTCATTCTTTCATCAGTTGTTTGTAGTTCTCAACGTCAGATTTCCGATAGTAATGCTTTTATAGGTAGAGATATTGCGAAGTGATTGGTGTTCCACGTCCCTGTTGGGCCTCTTCATCCACTCTGCAAGTGCCCTCAAATCCGCCCTGTTCATATATCCACGTCATCAGGACTGTGTTATTTTTTGATATCTCGTAAAAAAATGTCCGGCAGGCCCTGACCACTTTCGTTATGGTGTTGTGGGACTTCAGGGAGTTTACCACCGATAGACTGTCCGTGAACATGAGAATAGCATCCTGAAAAAATAAAAAACACTTTTCTGATCTTGAGCCGAATTTGTTGTATCATTTCGATACACTTAACGTAAATTAATATATTATTTTATTTTATTTTATTTTATTTTATTTAATTTTATTTAATTTTATTTAATTTTATTTTATTTTATTTTATTTTATTTTATTTTATTTTATTTTATTTTATTTTATTTTATTTTATTTTATTTTATTTTATTTTATTTTATTTTATTTTATTTTATTTTATTTTATTTTATTTTATTTTATTTTATTTTATTTTATTTTATTTTATTTTATTTTATTTTATTTTATTTTATTTTATTTTATTTTATTTTATTTTATTTTATTTTATTTTATTTTATTTTATTTTATTTTATTTTATTTTATTTTATTTTATTTTATTTTATTTTATTTTATTTTATTTATATTTTCTGTAGAAAATCTTGTCTATCAATATTTTCTATAGAAAATCTTGTCTATCAATATTTTCTATAGAAAATCTTGTCTATCAATATTTTCTATAGAAAATCTTGTCTATCAATATTTTCTATAGAAAATCTTGTCTATCAATATTTTCTATAGAAAATCTTGTCTATCAATATTTTCTATAGAAAATCTTGTCTATCAATATTTTCTATAGAAAATCTTGTCTATCAATATTTTCTATAGAAAATCTTGTCTATCAATATTTTCTATAGAAAATCTTGTCTATCAATATTTTCTATAGAAAATCTTGTCTATCAATATTTTCTATAGAAAATCTTGTCTATCAATATTTTCTATAGAAAATCTTGTCTATCAAGAATTTCTATAGAAAATCTTGTCTATCAAGAATTTCTATAGAAAATCTTGTCTATCAAGAATTTCTATAGAAAATCTTGTCTATCAAGAATTTCTATAGAAAATCTTGTCTATCAAGAATTTCTATAGAAAGAAAATCTTGTCAATCAAGAATTTCTATAGAAAGAAAATCTTGTCTTTCAAGAATTTCTATAGAAAGAAAATCTTGTCTATCAAGAATTTCTATAGAAAATCTTGTCTATCAATATTCTCTATAGAAATTCGTGTCTATCAATATTCTCTATAGAAAATCTTGTCTCTATTAAGAATTTCTATAGAAAATCTTGTCTCTATCAAGAATTTCTATAGAAAATCTTGTCTCTATCAAGAATTTCTATAGAAAATCTTGTCTCTATCAAGAATTTCTATAGAAAATCTTGTCTCTATCAAGAATTTCTATAGAAAATCTTGTCTATCAAGAATTTCTATAGAAAATCTTGTCTATCAAGAATTTCTATAGAAAATCTTGTCTATCAAGAATTTCTATAGAAAATCTTGTCTATCAAGAATTTCTATAGAAAATCTTGTCTATCAAGAATTTCTATAGAAAATCTTGTCTATCTATATTTTCTATAGAAAATCTTGTCTATCTATATTTTCTATAGAAAATCTTGTCTATCTATATTTTCTATAGAAAATCTTGTCTATCAATATTTTCTATATCTTGTTTATCTATATAAAAAAATTCTTGATACACATGTTTTTTTATAAAAATTCTTGATACACAAGATAAAGAAAAATCTAAGTATTTCTAAAAATAATCTTGATACACAAAAATTTTTAAATTTTCTATAGAAAATATTGATAGACAAGATTTTCTATAGAAAATATTGAAAGATAAGATTCTCTATAGAAAATATTGAAAGACAAGGTTCTCTATAGAAAATATTGATAGACAAGATTCTCTATAGAAAATATTGATAGACTAGATTCTCTATAGAAAATATTGATAGACAAGATTCTCTATAGAAAATATTGATAGACAAGATTTTCTATAGAAAATATTGATAGATAAAATTTTCTATAGGAAATCTTGTCTATCAGTATTTTGATATTGATAGACAAGATTTTCTATAGATTTTCTATCTAATATTTTCTATAGAAAATTTAAAAATTTTTGTGTTTCAAAATTTTTTTTTAGAATTTCTTAGATTATTCTTTGTCTTGTGTATCAAGAATTTCTATAAAAAATCATGTGTATCAAGAATTTTTTTAATTTTTGACCTATCGAGAATTACCCAGTCAGTACTCGACACTACGGAACCAAATTTGCCGGGGAATATCTAGTATATAATTTACATTTAACATTTTTAATATTTTTTATATTTCGATATTAACTAATTTCTCTTTTTCTCCCTTTTTTCATTTCAGGTAATTATCACTGCTCCATGTCCCTCATTTGCTTTAACTGTAAGTCCTTTGAAATTTGTATGTACTCAACCAATTTTAAATCCATTCCTGTGACAACCCATTCAACAAAATCCCAACAACTCAATATATTCTATAGAAAATCTTGTCTATCAATATTTTCTATAGAAAATCTTGTCTATCAATATTTTCTATAGAAAATCTTGTCTATCAATATTTTCTATAGAAAATCTTGTCTATCAATATTTTCTATAGAAAATCTTGTCTATCAATATTTTCTATAGAAAATCTTGTCTATCAATATTTTCTATAGAAAATCTTGTCTATCAATATTTTCTATAGAAAATCTTGTCTATCAATATTTTCTATAGAAAATCTTGTCTATCAATATTTTCTATAGAAAATCTTGTCTATCAATATTTTCTATAGAAAATCTTGTCTATCAAGAATTTCTATAGAAAATCTTGTCTATCAAGAATTTCTATAGAAAATCTTGTCTATCAAGAATTTCTATAGAAAATCTTGTCTATCAAGAATTTCTATAGAAAATCTTGTCTATCAAGAATTTCTATAGAAAATCTTGTCTATCAAGAATTTCTATAGAAAGAAAATCTTGTCAATCAAGAATTTCTATAGAAAGAAAATCTTGTCTTTCAAGAATTTCTATAGAAAGAAAATCTTGTCTATCAAGAATTTCTATAGAAAATCTTGTCTATCAATATTCTCTATAGAAATTCGTGTCTATCAATATTCTCTATAGAAAATCTTGTCTCTATTAAGAATTTCTATAGAAAATCTTGTCTCTATCAAGAATTTCTATAGAAAATCTTGTCTCGATCAAGAATTTCTATAGAAAATCTTGTCTCTATCAAGAATTTCTATAGAAAATCTTGTCTATCAAGAATTTCTATAGAAAATCTTGTCTATCAAGAATTTCTATAGAAAATCTTGTCTATCAAGAATTTCTATAGAAAATCTTGTCTATCTATATTTTCTATAGAAAATCTTGTCTATCTATATTTTCTATAGAAAATCTTGTCTATCTATATTTTCTATAGAAAATCTTGTCTATTGATAGACAAGATTTTCTATAGAAAATATTGATAGATAAAATTTTCTATAGGAAATCTTGTCTATCAGTATTTTGATATTGATAGACAAGATTTTCTATAGATTTTCTATCTAATATTTTCTATAGAAAATTTAAAAATTTTTGTGTTTCAAAATTTTTTTTTAGAATTTCTTAGATTATTCTTTGTCTTGTGTATCAAGAATTTCTATAAAAAATCATGTGTATCAAGAATTTTTTTAATTTTTGACCTATCGAGAATTACCCAGTCAGTACTCGACACTACGGAACCAAATTTGCCGGGGAATATCTAGTATATAATTTACATTTAACATTTTTAATATTTTTTATATTTCGATATTAACTAATTTCTCTTTTTCTCCCTTTTTTCATTTCAGGTAATTATCACTGCTCCATGTCCCTCATTTGCTTTAACTGTAAGTCCTTTGAAATTTGTATGTACTCAACCAATTTTAAATCCATTCCTGTGACAACCCATTCAACAAAATCCCAACAACTCATTTATATAATTGTCATTAGAGAAAACATAAATTTCATTCCAATGTTGGCTAATGTTTACCCACAAAAAAAAAAAAACGACAACTAGTCAACCATCTGACATGTCTGGTGCCAACATGAAAACCATGAAATTTCATTTTGAAAATTACCCTGCCCAAGCACTCTCCCACAGGATCCCTTTTTGAGCATTTCAATAAATATCAATTGTCAAAAACCAGCGCCATGGAAAATATTACATGGTGCCTCTTACTTTCGGAGGGGTTTTTTTTTTGTTATTGTGGAAAACCATGGGGAATCAAATTATATGTTCAAATGAAATATTGGAATGATGATGACCACTACATACTATATATGTGACCACACCACGACGATTCACTACAAATTTACACTGTCCTTTGCTCTTTGATAGTGAGGTCGGGGGGTTTTCATGCGAGTTTATGAAATTTCATTTTATCTAAAAAATTTCTCATAACCTGGACATTGGCGAAATTGTTTTACACATTTTTATAGCACTCGAGGGGTGGGCGACAATCGCTGTAGTCTCATTGTCTCCCATAATGCCACTCCCCCTAGTCTGAACTTTGTACAGAATTACAAAAATTGTGTTGATACCATTACACTTGATCTGGGGTGTGTGTAAATAGCAATATGTGAAGAGCGGTATGAAAAATTAAAGAAAATAATAACGAGAGTAATGTTTTATTAAAATAGAAAAAAAAAGTGAAAAAAATTATATAATTTTCTTATAGAAAAACTTTTTAGTTTTTGTGCTCAATGGACTAAATTTGTTTCTTAGTTCACCTAAAACTATTCTGTGGTTCCTGCACTCTATTACTGTTGCCTAGAACAACTAACCAGTATATTAACTAAATTTGTTACAAAGTTTACCTAAAACTATGCTGTAGTTTCTGCAATCTATTACTATTGCCGAGAACAACTAACTAGTATATTCTTAAACTTTTGCTTTCTATTTCACCATAAAATAGGCAACACTTTTTGCTTACATTCCTTACTAACCAGTATATGAACTAAATTTGTTTTTCAGTTTACCTAAAAATGTGCTGTGAATTATGAACTCTATTACTATTGCCTAGAACAACTTCTCAGTATATTTTTAAATTTTTGCTTTCTATTTCACCTGAAAATAGGCAACACTTTTTGCTTACTTTCCTTACTAACTAGTATATGGACTAAATTTGTTTCTCAGTTTACCTAAAACTATGCTGTGGATTCTGAACTCTATTACTATTGCCTAGAACAACAACTTTTAAACTTTTGCTTTCTATTTCACCTGAAAAACTTTTCTTGCTTACTTTATTTATCGCCTATAGAACTGTATATAGGAAACTTGTTTTACGTTAAGCTCCTAATGCCTGTCGAATAATTTTAACTATTTCCGTTTTATATCATCTGAAAATTATGCAGTATTATAGTCCTAACCACAAAGTATACTTTTGAATAGCAACAAGTAGTTTACCTTTTGTGTATTCTACAAATTGTACTCTATTGTTGTTAGACTTTCTTGTCGACCCTTTCAGAAGTTTGTTTTCTCTCCAAATTTAATATTTTTCTTATATGCTGTGTTTTGTATAGTATTGTTTCATTGTTTATTCGCCTCCTTACGCAAAGAAATTTCTTTTTTGTTCTTTTCTTCCTGAAAGTATGCAACATTTTCTTTATACAATCCTTACCTAAAGGTATACTACCAAAATAGCAACAGTTGTTCTTTTGTCCTTACGGTAGGCTTAGTTTTATTATTTGTTGTTTTTCTTTCTTTTGTTGTAGTTGTTGTTGTTGTGTATTTTATTCTACCTTTGTTAAATATGTCAAGGGACACTTTTTCTTTAAGTTGTGCGTGCGTGTGTGTATAACATTTTGAAGTTATTCATATTTTGAAGAGGGTTAATTCATCTCTTAGGAATTGTCGTTGCTTTTGTTTTATAATATATATTAAGTTTTTATGCCTCATTAAATATAATTTTGCGTTTAAAGTTGAAAAATTGATGTCGGTAAAAAAACCATCTTGAAAGGTATACAAGGCCTACATTTATCTAATTAGAACATCTACTAAGTGGCGTATCTTGGATTTATATCATTGGATAGCCCTGATTACCTTTCTGGAAGGAATGCCTATAAGATCTACAACGTCCCGGGGGATTCCGAGTCCAAAAACCCCAATTTTTCTTATCACTGAAATTTAAAACTCTAATGATACAGTTGTGTAAGGAAATGTTTCAATAAGAAAATCTCATAGCAGTTGTAAACAAAAAATTTAAATTTTTTTCTGCGAAAAATTTTGTTTAAATCACACAAAGGTTTTGCGAAAAAAAACTGTTCAAATTTTTGTTGTCTCACTTGAAAAAAATTAAAGATTTTGGCAAACCCGGAACGAAATTTTTGAGTCGTGGCCATTTTTGATGAAACGCAAAACTTTTTCAATTTGTTAATTACATTACATTGCAATGTTGTATTGCAATTATTTTCAGTCTAGTCAAGCAAACTAGGCTTTTTCGGTTTTAGCAAGCATTGACCTTAATTTCTTCTCATAGTAAAAGGTAAGAAATCATTTCAAAAGCGATTATCAGATTTTGCCAAGCTGTTGCATACTTTTAGTCCGAGAATATGTATTACAAATGTAGTAGAATCCATCCCATAAGTGTACGGAATAACATGGCAAAGTTTCATCACAATAACTTCAAAGGTGAAGCAAGCCATACGCAACACACAGACAAATATTAATTTTTATTAGATAAAACGGACCGGCCGTGGCATAGTGGTTAGAATACGCGACTACCATGCGGGAGATCGCAGGTTCAAACCTGGCTCCAGTCATCTTAAAAGAAAAAAAAGAAAATACAATTTTCTTTCATTGTCGGCTCCCCTCGAATGTTGGTGACAGCAACTTCGCAGTATTAAGCGTCGATTCAATCGTCGTGTCTAGTAAGAGCTTCTCAAACAGTGACGTTCGCATTCGTCGATAAACAAGTAGGTGCCGTTAGTTGTGAATCTAAAAATAGAAAGCGTGTTAATTCACAACAACGCGAGAAGCTATCCCATACCTCATTCATGGGGTGCAAAGGGAAATTAAGTAAGGCTAAAAACTAATCAGCCCTGTCAAGAACACAAGTCCTTTTCGGTATAATCACGCTTAGTGCTTTATATTCTGTCATTGTTAAGTGTACAAAACCATTTTAGAAGTGATTGAAAGATTTTGCCAAAACTGTTGCATACTTTTAGTCAGGTCATGTTAGAGAATAAAAAATGTAATAGAAGCCATCCCATAAGGGTATGGAATAACATGACAACCTTTTATCGAAATCAATTGAAAGGTCTATAAAGCAATACTCAACACACAGACAAATATTAATTAATATTAGAAAAAACACTAAAAAGAAATTAGCCGAGTCAAGAAAATAAAGCTTTTGCTGTTCAACAATGCTTTGCCCTTCATATCTTGTCCTTGGTAAGTGTTAAAACCCATCCCAGGAGTGAATGTAATAATCAGACAAAAGTGTAGCATACTTTTAGTACTAGAAGAAAAATAAATACTGTGCTACAAACTGCCAATCTAGTGCATCTAATATCATGACAAACTTTGATCACAATAAGTTCAAAGGACAAGTACAGCATAAGCACCACTTAGACAAATATTATTAAATTGATCGGTCTAATCAAGTAATCAGGCCTTTTTATTTAAATAACGCTTTACCCAACATATCTTGTCATTGTGAAGTGTTGAAAATTATATCAGAAGTGATTGCAAGATTTTCCAAAAAATGTTGCACACTTTTAGTCAGAGAATATGTATAACGCAAAATGGGCGGTATGTGATGGGCGTGCGGATTTTTTTGAAACTTTTTCAATCTGTTAATTACAAAGTCAGTGCAAGATAATCGGACCAAAAACAAAAATTTGGTATGAAAAATTAATTTTGGGTTAAATGGGAATTAAGTGATGGGTGTGGTCGATTTTGATGGGACTTTATATTTTATTATTAAGTTTCATTACTCTACGAGCACTCCTTATGTGTTTTATACTTACATATATGAAGCCATTCCACATTTTATACCATACACTTATGGGATGGTTTCTACTAAATGTTTTGTTCTCTGACATGCTCGGACTAAAAGTATGCAACAGTTTTATCAAAATTTGCAAACACTTCTGAAATGGTTTCTAACACTTTAAAGACAAGATGTGAAGGGCAAAGCGAGATTAAACCGAAACAGTTTTGTTTTCATCACTAAGCTGATTTCTTTACAACTTTTTTTTTAATATAAAAGAATATTTGTGTGTGTGTTGCATATAGCTTCCTTGACCTTTAAACTTATTGCCTCGAAATTTTGCCATGTTATTGCACGGACTATTGTGGCGGTTTTAACTTATTGACAGTACTTATTTTTCTTCTCGTACTAAAATTATGCAACATTTTTGTTAGGTTATTGCATACACTCCTGGTATGAGTTTTAACACTTACCAAAGTCTAGATATGAAGACTAGGTTTTACCCAAAAAGACTAACTTTCTTGACTAGGTTGATTACTTTTCGATCTTTTTATATAATATAAATTAATATTTGTCAGTGTGTTACGAATGATTGCTTAACCTTTCAACTTATTGTGATACAACTTTGCCATGTTATTCCATACACTTATAGAATGGTTTCTACTACATTTTTTATACATATTCCCTGGCTAAAAGTATGCAACATTTTTGACAAAATCTTGCAAACACTTCTAAAATGGTTTCTTTACTTTTCAACTTTTTTTCTAATATAAATTAATATTTGTCTGTGTGTTACGTATAGCTTCGCTGACCTTTAAACTTATTACCTTGAAACCTTGCCATGTTATTCCCGAAACTTATGGGACGGATTCTACTACATTTTTAATACATATTCTCGTACTAAAAGTATGCAACAGTTTTGGCAAAATCTCACTTTTAAATGATTTCTAACTCTTTACTATGAGAAGATATTAAGGTCAAGGTGTGATTAAACTGAAAAAGTCTAGTATTCTTGACTTGACTGATTAATTCTCCGTCTTTTTTCTAATATATATTAATATTTGTCTGTGTGTTGCGTATAGCTTCCCTGACCTCTAAACTTATTACCCTGAAACCTTGCCATGTTCTTCCCGACACATATGGGACGGATTCTACTCCATTTTAAATACATATTCTCGGACTAAAAGTATGCAGCAGTTTTGGCAAAATCTTAAAATCACTTCTGAAATGGTTTCTAACGCTTTACTATGAGAAGACATTAAGGTCAAAGCGTGATTATACTGGAAAGAAGCTATGTTCTTGACTGGGCTGATTACTTTTTAGCCTTTTTCCTATATATATATTATATATATTTGTCTGTGTTTTGCGTATGGCCTGCTTGACCTTTGAACTTATTGTGATGAAACTTTGCCATGTTATTCCGTACACTTAAGGGATGGTTTCTACTACATTTTTAATACATACTCTCGGACTAAAATTATGCAACAGCTTTGGCAAAATCTTGCAATCACTTATGAAATGATTTCTAACACTTTACAATGACAAGATATGAAGGCAAAGAGTGATTAAGCCGTAAAAGTCTAGTTTTCTTGACTAAACTGATTACTTTTCAGCATTTTTCCTAATATATATCTGTGTGTTTCATCGTATACCTTCAAGTTCTTGGTTGGGCTGGTTACTGTGCAACCTTTCCTTTATAAAAATAATATTTGTCTGTGTGTTGTATCGTATACCATCCTTGACCTTTCAACTTGTAGGCTTAAAACTTTGCCATGTAATTGCACGAACTACGTTGGCAGATTTCGCACAGTATTAATTTGTCTTCTGGTACTAAAAGTATGCTACAGTTTTGTCAGATTGTTGCACTCACTCTAGGGATGGCTTCGAATGCTTGCAATGACAAAATATGATAGGGGAAACGTGATTAAACTAAAAAAACTAGCTTTCTTGACTACGCTGATTACTTTTCAGTTTTTTTTTTTCTAATATGAATTAATATTAGTATGTGTTTTGCGTATGCGATACTTGACCTTTGAACTTATTGTGATGAAACTTTGCCATGTAATTGCATTCACTACAGTGGCGTTTTCTAGCGCTGTATTTATCTATCTGCTCTTACTTAAAGTATGCTACAGTTTTGTCAGATAATTACATGCACTCCTGGGATGGTTTCTAACACGTTACAATCACAACTTTGGTAGGTCAAACCTCGTACTTAATGTATGCTACTGTTTTATCAAATTATTGCTTCCATCCTGGATTGTTTCTAACACTCTACAATTACAACTTATGTTGTGATAGTGATTTAGCCGAAAGCGATGCTTTCTTCAATATGATGTTAACTTTTTAGCTTATGTTCTTATATAAATTAATATTTGTCTGTGTGTTGTCTTGACCTTTCAACTTATTTCGATGAAACTTTGGCATGTTTCTAGTATAGCATAAATTAATGTGCTCCGACTAAAAGTATGCTACAGTTATGCGAGATTATTGTATTTCCTTCCGATATAGTATGAAACACCTTAAAATGTCTACTCATGAAGGCCAATGCATGGTTTAGCCCAAAGAGTATTGCTTTCTAGACTTGGCAAATGATTTTGCTGCCTTGCTTTGAATATAAACCATAATTTAACTGTGTTTCGCCTATGGCTTTCTTTACCTTTCCATTTATTGCAATGAAACTGTGCCATGTTATGGCTTTAACACAATTTCAATGTAAATTTGTATTACGCCTTATATTTCCTAATAATTTTCCTCACTATCCTCGTATCCACAACTTATTGGTATCGCCTGCTTCATATCATATTTCGATTGTATTGATATTTAGTTCAACAAATATTGTCCAGTTTATATTTATACTTATTTGCCTAAGAGTGTTAGTTAAATTCCTCGCACAAGCAGGAACCACAGGCAATTGCAACATTAAGGACAAGCACAACATACTCGCGCTCATTTGTTTGCACAGCTATGTTCTTCTGGCCCTTGGTCGTTGTGCCTCCTGTCTGTTGTTGTTATTATTATGTTCATTTAATTTTTCCCATGTACATCCGTTTCCGTTTGTAGTTTGAACCAATACCACGATTACCATGGTGCTGACATTACCACATCCACTGGCAGCTATTTAAAGTTTCCATTACCGTATTGATGATTGTGTTGGTCCCGTTACAATTGTCTGGGAGGCAGGCAGGCAGGCACTGGGTTTGAGTTGGGTTATTATGGTGTTGCGAACACTCCAGAGTGTCCCTGTTTAACCAATACAAAATTGTTGTATATGTCCTTGTGGATCAGTAAGGACATCAGTGTTCCCCTTTCCCTTTTGTTTTGTGGTTAAATGTTTGTGTCTCCAATTTTCTGGTTGTGCCCGGCATGCCTAATGGTGGTAGTGTGGCTATGGTGTCGGAAAGGACTTGTGTGTGTGTGTGTTACCGGCCTCTATCTGCCAGTCGGTTCCTCTGTGCTTTATATGGCGTCCAGTCATCGTTTGTTGTGTCATCCAGTCTGTCTGTCTGGTGATAGGTTTCCATTCTAAACATTTCTATATTTGTCATGATATTTCTGTTGAGTTCTTTCTGTGGCGCCATAGACATATTTTTGCATTCTCTTGTTGGTTTTTTTTTGTCATTTGTTATGCATTCATTCAATATTCATTGTTTCGTAATAGGATTGTAGTTGTTGTTGTTGTTGCTACTGCCAGTGTGCAATACATCCTTAAAGTATGCTTTGCTTTTAATATCTTTTATTTATGATCGTTAAAGTAAAGATGAGAATTTATTTCTTGTGCAGGCAATTTCAGGAAAAAAGTTGATGACAAAAGCCTAAATGTATGCTAAGCTAGGTTATTTTTCCTTTATAGGAGAATAGTTAAGAGGCACTTTTTTGGAATTTGAAGAAAAGTAGATTGTTGCAGAAAGTTGAGATTATTCAAAATTATTTTAATAAACTTAATGTTGTCAAATTTGTTAATGCTATGTGATTTTTTGTTTTGTCGTACTGCCATCAGTCTACAGTTTGCCTGATGCATTGATTGGAATGCATCCACCATGATTTTTTCACAGGAAAGCGTTATTCTTATAGCTACAAAATATGTTTGTTAATAAATTTGTATCAAAAATGTTGTATTATCTGGTACAGATCGATCGAATTATCTCGTCAGTCTCCTTCCGTATATGTATATCAATACTTGTCTGTGTGTTTTTAACAGTTTCCTATACATTTCAATTCATGGCGATGCAACTTTGCCATCTTATTCCATGAGCTTATAGAAGGGTTTCTACTATATTTTTTAATCCAGATTCTCTGACTAAAAGTATGCTACAGTTTTTCCAAGATCTTGTAATCACTCCTGAAATGGTTACAAATCACTACAGTGATAAGATATGAAGGACAAAACGTGATTAAACTGGAAAAGCCCTATTTTCTAGACTAAACTGCATATACTTATGAAATGGTTTCTACTACATTTTTTATATCCATTCAATGACTAGAAGTATCCAACAGTTTCGGCAAAAACTTGCAATGACATGATAATAAGGGCAAAGCGTTATGAAAACTTTTTCTACTATAAAGTAGTATATGTCTGTGTGTTGCATATAGCCTGTTTGACCTTTAAACTAATTATGATGAAACTTTGACATGTTATTCCATATACTTATGGGATGGTTTCTACTTTATTATTAATTTTCATTCTCTTTCTAAAAGTATGCAACAGTTTTCTCAAATTCTTGCAATCAGTCTTTTTTTTCTATTATAAATTAATATTTGTCTGTGTGCTCTTTATACCTTCCGATGCCTATCAACTTATTTCGATTAAACTTTGTCATGTAATTTCATAAACTTATGGAATAGTTTCTACCTAATTTTTTATGCACATTCTCTGACAAAAAGTATGCAACATTTTTGGAAAATTTTGCAATCACTTCTGAAATGTTTTTTTTAACACTTCTCAATAACAAGGTATATAGGGCAAGCGTCATTTAACTAAAAACGCCTTGATTTATTGATAAGGCTGATAAATTTTCAGCTTTTTTTTACTACAATGTAAAAATTGTCTGTATGTTGCGAATAGCTTCCTAGACATATCACCTTATTTCGATGAAAATTTGTCATGTTATTCCATACACTTATGGAATGGTTTCTACTACATTTTTAATACACATTCTCTGACTAAAAGTATGCAACAGATTTTGCAAAATTTTGCAATCACTTCGGAAGTGGTTTCGTACACTTTACAATGACAATATATTAAGGACAAAGCGTGATTAAACCAAAATTACCTTATTTTCTTGACTACGCTGAATAATTTTTAGGTTTTTTTCTAATATATATTAATATTTGTCTGTGTGTTGCGAATGCCTTGCTTGAACTTTAAACTTATTGTGATGAAAGTTTGCCATATTATTCCAAACATCTGTGGGATGGAATATACTACATTTTTTGTACATATTCTCGGACTAAAAGTATGCAACAGATTTGACGAAATCTTGCAATCACTTATGCAATAGTTTCTAACACTTTACAATGCCAGAATATGAAGGACAAAGCGTGATTAAACCGAAAAGTCCTCATTTATTCTAATAGAAATTAATATTTTTCTGTGTGGTCTTTATAGCTTCCTATGCCTATCAACTTATTTCTATGAAATTTTGTCATATTATTCCATACATTTGTGGAATGGTTTCTACTACATTTTTTATACACATTCTCTGACTAAAAGTATGCAACAGTTTTAGAAAACTCTTGCAATCACTTCTAAAATATTTTCTAACACTTTACAATGACAAGATTGAAGGGCAACGCGTAACTAACCTAAAAAGGCCTTGATTTCTTGATTATACTGCTTTATTTTAAGCCGCTTCTCTAATATATATTAATGTTGCTTGCCTGACCTTTCAACTTATTTTGAAGAAACATTGTTAGGTCAGTGTATGCAATTTTGTGGCGGTTTCTAGTACAGTATTTATTTTTTTGTCCAACTTTTATAATTTTACAGGAAATCGATTTAAAGTTTTGGATCTTTATAATGACATAGGGCATATCAGCTTTATATACAGACTATAATAGACTTCCACTTATCTCATACATATCTTTCTTGGCCACCTTTTTCTAAAAGTCCTAGAGGACATATTAGGTAACTAACGTAATTTTAGAACCATTTTAACACCTGTTAGGCCTCCTGTAATATGAATACTTAAGTCATATGTATTATATTTTACTTATTGATTCGCCATATCGCATCCCACAATTTCTTCAGATTTGCTTTATTCTATATTAAGATATGTTGCATATTTTTAGGATATTTTCCTTTATAGCCTTATAAAATAACTTTATATTTATAGAATAAGTGCCATAGTTCCCTTCCCCTTTATAAATTATCTCAATTAACATCTTTCATAGTTTCATTGTGATTTAAAATTGTATTCTGCATACCTTTGGGCTTTTTCACTACAATCAATATCTTTAGCATACTTTCAGGCCTCATTATTTTTAAAATCTTGATATTATCTAGCCTTTGGCAGAGAATAACAGCCGCAGTCTTATCTCCCTCAATTGCCACAAAAATCTGTCATCCTTGACCTCGTCCTCCTTGCCATCCAACTGTGTGTAACGCAGCCATGGCCTTTGGAAAACCCCTATGTCATTTGCCAGTTGTATGAGATTGTCTATTTGTATAAGGCGTATATAATTAACGTTTTGCCATTGAAGAACAGTACACAAACACTTTGTAAGTAACGCCGCTGCTGCACATGATGATGATGATGATGACGATGATGATGATGGTGGTGTTTTTAACAAGCAGCCATCTGATAACACTACCAAATAACTCCTTACGCTAAATAAAACGCGCTAACCACCCAGCATGATCCTGGAATACGGAGTGGAATGGTGTGAAACCCCAAACACTTGCCCAATGCCATAGTAAAATACAACAGCGTCGGCCTAGGCCTCGACATAAAAATATCTCTCAGATATGTATGTAAATTCAAACTTCAACTCCTGCTCGAGCTGGCTCATTCATCCTTGAGCTTTATGTGGCGGAATACTAAATGAAAGTCTCTGTCCGTGCAAGAGTTTGCCGTTCATTCGTCATTCAACCATACAGCCTATCTGAGGCTGTGTACTTTATTCATGGATTAAATGACATAATTGACTGTATGGCCTTAAGTATATAACTGCTTTGAAACTTGGGGGGTTTTATTTTTAAATTTTACAAAAAAAAAACGCTAAGAATTTATCCACATTTCACCCCCCAGCACTTATTAAACAGCTCTTTTAAATGCGGCCAAAAATCTCGGCAAATAATTTCTAGAGAGGCCATGAGTATGCTGAATACCAATGGTAACGATTTGATCTGATAGTCCATCGGCAGCCGCTAACATTTTAGAATTTATGACCCCGCCAGTAAAGTATGACTTTTTGTTTTTGCTGACATCCAACTGCGTGAAATGGCTCAACAGTTGTACAGTAATTGCCTTTTAGTTTTCTAGGTCTTGTTTGACAAATATCTACTGCAAATCAAATATGTAGAGCTTTTTTTGTGCATATTTCAAGGCGAATGAATGTATGCATGCCGCCTAACAATAGGCAATGTTACGCCTCACAGCGCACCACCACACAATAGACAATGGTTTACCTCATACGGTGGTTATTTGTTGTGGCAGCCTGACAATAGACTATGGGTTTCTTTATGTGCCACCAAAAGGTGCATACAAAATGGTCCAACATTTGAAGGCAACGATAGTCAAAGCCTAATGGTAGGCAATGTTTTACACTAAGCATACAATAGGCTATAGTAGTATAGTGATTAATATTGCATACCTAACAATATGTTGTACATTAGTATAAAGAATTACGACACTTCCCTCCTCCTCCTCCAACTATAAAAGACATCTTAATTAATTCTATTAAAAAAATCATTAATGATTTGTTGACAAAAGGCTCTCAAAAATTTCCACACCATTGTCAAAGCAAGTTCTATTTTGTTCCTGACAATATATTGTTGTTGTTGGTAGTTTTTTTTCCTTAAAAAAAAAAAAGAAAAAGGAAAAAGCAGTTCCTAAAAGTATACCGCATTCAATCTTGTACAGATTGTTTGACAAAGTGTGTTTATGACATTCTATTGTATATGAACAAGAGAGGGAGAGAGGAACAGAATGGCAGCTTGAGTATTTTGTGCCCAGTTTATTAACATAGTTTTGTTATCTGTGCTCCTCTATTTTTCTCTGTGATGGTATTTGACCCAGTTTATAGGGTATTCAGTGGGTATTGTCACAGAGAAAATATTCGGCTCTAGTTAAGGATATAAAGTAGTTTTTTTTATATTCAAGGGTTGCAGCCATAATTATGGCTTTCTATTGAGGTTAACTGGGGCTGTTGAACGGCATCTAGGGTAATGTGATATAATTTATACAATGCAAGTGGGAAAATTTTATGCGGCAGCATTTATATAAGATTTAGTTGTTAAATGATTCAGGTGTTTTTTAAAAAAATTCAAACATTTTCCAAGGCCGCTTAGAAAATTTAAAAAAATATAAATTTTAGAATTTTGTAAAAAAAAAAACTTAAGGCTCTACAGCAGACATTTTTTTACATAGAAAAGTGAAGCAGTGCTGAATATTTTGACGATAGTCTTTAAATGTTAGATACGAATAATAGAGTTTTCCTTTTGGGAAAGGTTATATGTAGTTCACGCTCTACATTTTCGGGATCCCTTGCAACTCTAGTTCGATCGTACCGTGGTTGATTCATTGATGAACCTGTCTCTTCGAACTTTTGCACTGATTATCTAATCGATTTCATCAATGGAGCTTCATTTCAATTTCATATAATGTAATCAAGGCATATGAATGTAATCATTGTTCGTGGCGCTATAGTGGAAGATTTAATGTTTCGTACTCGCATTTTCAGAATACACGTTATGCTCCGCTGAATGACGCCAGTCCACTGAAAACCCATTGGCTGATCTTGCATATCGTAACACCCTTGATCCTTCAGGCCATGGGTTCTCGACGCACATACCGATTCAAATATACACATACTTTTGGCTCACTCTGTACCTTACGTAATGTCTTTCTAAAAGCTGTGGCCAGTTCAGTAATAAAATCATTTTTAAGTTACATACATCACGCTCATAACAATGATCTCTAAAAATTTAATTGTTCCACCAAAATGGTAAGACAACTAAAAATATAATACTACTGTAGTGTGATTCATTTAGAGGCTTTGTTTGCATGGTCCTTTTTTTACACATTACATTACATGACTGCTGTCAACCTGTCAACATATTTTTATTATCAGTATTGTGTGACAATTCATCGCAGAGGACATAAATTGTTTCAGCCCACTTGGAAGGACACTTCAGAATACTATACTACAGAAGTGTGATTCATTTAAAGGCTTTGTTTTGATTGATCCTTAATTACATTTTAATATGACTATTGTCAAGCCTTCATCATAGTTTTATACAGTATTATATAGCAATTATATATATTTTTTTCCACCAATATAGAAAAAAAAAAACTAAAATTACAATATAACTTAAGAGTGATTCATTTAGAGGTTCTGTTTTCATTGGTCCTTTATTCAAGATCACACTTGACTAATGTAAAACTATCATCATATTTTTATTTAGTATTGTGTGACAATTCGTTATAGAAGAAAAAATTTTTCACCAATATGGAAGCAAAATATTATACCGCTGAAGTGTGATTCATTTAGAGGCTTTGTTTTCATAGTCCTTTTTTAACACATCACACATGACTGTTGTCACGCTGTCAACATATTTTTATTATCAGTATTGTGTGACAATTCATCGAAGAGAGCGTAAAATGTTTCTGCTCAAATGGAGGGACACTTCAGAATACTATACTACAGAAGTGTGATTCATTTAAAGTCTTTGTTTTGATTGATCTTTTATTACATATTACTATGACTGGTGTCAAGTCTTCATCATAGTTTTATACAGTATTCTAAGCAATTATATAATTTTTTCACCGATATAGAAAAAAAAAACTAAAATTACAATATAACTTAAAAGTGATTCATTTAGAGGTTCTGCTTTCATTGGTCCTTTATTCAAGAGTATACTTGACTGGTGTTTAAATGTCATCATATTTGTATTTCGTATTGTGTGACAATTCTTAATAGAAGACATAAAATGTTTCCGTTACATGGAAGAAAAATTAAGAATACAATACTACTAAAGTATGATTCATTTAGAGGTTCTATTTTAATTAGTCCTTTTTGACACATCACACACGACTGTTGTTAAGCTGTCGACATATTTGTACTCAGTATTGTTTAACAATTTATCGCAGAAAACATAAAATGTTTTTGCCTACTTGGAATTAGGAATACTATACTACTTAAATATGTGATTCATTTAAAGGTTTTTTTTCATTCACCTACTTTTTTTCACACTACGCATGAGTGGTATCAAGCTATCATCATATTTTTGTATATTATTGTATGACAATTTGTAATGGAAAAACTTACATTGCCTCAAAGTCTTCAAATTCTTCGGCCGTATTACGAAAATCAGTGTTCTCTCAAAACTGGTTTTCGTTTTCAACGCTGAAGTATAATAATTTGGAAAGAATTTTAAAATTTTATAACTTCTGATTCATTTAGAGGTTGTTTCTTCATTCGTAATTTTTTTAGAGATCACGCGTGATTACTGTTAAGCTGTCATATTAATTTTATTAAATACTGTTTGACATTTTGTTATGCTGGGTTAAGAACGCTCTTAAGGAGGCGTGGTAGGTATGACAATATATATAAATAAACGATCAGCGTGGAATTTTGAGTCTATTTATAGATGTACGTCTGTCAGTCCCCGCGATTACAGCTATACTTTAAAAAATTTTAAGCTTATAGTTGATATACAAGCTTAAATCCTCTAAGGGGTGGTTAAGCTCCAATATGAGGAAGATAGGACAAAATCTACCCAAACGTCCCATACAAATTGTTCCCTTTTGAAGTTGCCCGTCTGTCTGTCCCGCGATTACAGCTGTAGTTTAGGAAATGCAAGCGTATATCCTCTAAAGGGAAGTTTAATTTCCAAAATGAAGAAGATAGGACAAAAACTACTCCCACCTTCCATATAAATTTCCCCTTTTTGGGAAAGTCCGTCTGTCTGTCCCGCGATTACAGCTGTAGTTTAGGAAATATCGATCTGTAATTTGATATGCAAGCTTATATCCTCTGAGGGGAGGTTAAGTTCGAAGATGAGGAAGATAGGATAAAAACTGCTTCCACCTTCCATACAAATTTCCCCTTTTTGAGTATGTCCGTCTGTCTGTCCCCGCGATTGCAGCAGCAAATTAAGAAATATCGAGCTGAAATTTAATATGCCAGCTCATATGCTCTAAGGGGAGGTTAAATTCAAAAATGAGCAAGATCACGTCCCATACAAATTGTCTCTTTTTGGGAGTGCCCGTCTGTCTGTCCCCGCGACGAGCTGAATTTCGGTATCCAAGCTTCTATCCTCTAAGCTGAGGTTGACTACTAAGATGAGCAAGATCGGTCAAACACTACTCACACCTCTCATACAAATTGCCCCTTTTTGGGGGTGTCCGTCTGTCTGTCCCTTCGATTACAGCCAACTTGCTCCTTTTGGGGGTGGTCATTTTTCTGTCACCGTGATTGCAGCCATAGTTTGAAAAATCAAGCTCAAAAGCGGTTTCAAGCTTCTATCCTCTAAGCAGAGGTTGACATCTAAAATGCGCAAGATCGGTCAAACACTACTCCCACGTCTCATACAAATTGCCCCTTTTTGGGGGTGTCTGTCACCGCGATTGCAACCGTGGTTTTAGGGCTCTTGACGTGACATTTTGTTTGCAAGTTTCTATCATCTACGCTGATGTTAAGTTCTAAGTAAAATCCGACAAAAAGTACTTCCACCTGCCATACAAAACTACTCCTTTTTGGGGTTTTCCGCTAGTCTGTCCCCGCTATTGCAGCAGTAATTAAAGAAATATCGAGCTGAAATTTGATAAGCAAGTTTATATCCTCTAAGCGGAGGTCGAGTTTCAAGATGAGCAAGATCGGTTAAACACTACTTCCACTTCCCATACAAACTGTCCCTTTTTGGGGGGCTGTCACTATGATAGTGACCGGAAGTTGAAATGTGGTATCCCAGCTTCTATCCTCTAAACAGAGGTTGACAACTAAGATGAGCAAGATCGGTTCAACACTATTCCAACCTTCTATACCAACTTGTCCCTTTTTGGGGGGGCTGTCCCTGTGATTGGGACCGGACGTGGTATAGTGGTAACAACACGCGACTACCATTTATTATTATCTATTTCAAGAGATTTTTAAAATTGTCCTACATTCTACAAAAAGCGTGTACAACTCCTATCGCGAAGTCATGTTACCATTACAATGTAACTATTGTGTAAAATTCTTAAATTTATGTTTAAGTTACATGCCTAAAAGCATGCTACATTATTTTGTAAAGCACACAACAAGGTCAATAGTTTACTACTATACATTTCATTATTTTATACTAATCACCCTCTTATATAAATGCTGTCGTTTTATGTGCCCAGCAATCACTACCTACAAGTATGCTTCAACATTTGTTTCTGTCACGTTTTCGTGCTTAATTCTATTTTCATTTAACCCCAAAATGGCAATGCCTAAACCCTCGTTATTTATTTAAATATATGTAAAGTGGAGTAGAGACTTAGGTTCACTTTCCCTTTCCACTGCTTCATCTTTTCCCTCTCCCCAATATGCTTAACAAATGTTTTTATTTAACGTTTAACATTTTGGCGCTTTGGTAACATGCAAGTAATTCCCCGCCTTTTTGGCTTGGCTATGTTAACGTGTATCGCTTTGCCGCCGCCACCCCTCTCTGTTCTTCAGTGCCATTATTTATTACAAATTAATTTAATTTGATCATAAATTCGCTTTAATTTATATCGCGTGACGACACCAGAGACAAAAAAATTGGTATTGAAAAACGACAACACCTTTTGTTTAAGCGGCGTTAAGCGCGTTGTTGTAGCATATCCTAAGGAGGTAATCAAATATTTAGCCTTTCGGCAACACGTGTGCCAAGAGCAAAAGAAAAAGAGCAACGTAATTTATTTTCTATTACATCCTTTCTTTTAATGAAATTCCTCCTTCACCGCGCTAAATGTAACATATTTTATTGCATATATTGCGGCTGTGTTTCGACAACGTATACAATCCGCACACTTAAAATTTATGACGTAGGGGAGGCGAATTTTACTGCATATATTTAGGCTGATGTATGTATATAACGTACTTCTTTGCCGCTGCCATTCACTTTACTACGACCTCATATCTTTATTATTCACGGCTGAATGTAGCACTAGTATGTTCTCGGCCTTTTATTGTATGAAAATCATTCATGTGTTGTTTGAATGTTAAAAAGTTGTAGAATTTTTTTTTTCAATTTATTTCCTAAGAACACAATATGTTTTTTGCACAACCACTTGTAAGCCGTACATCGACGTTCTCTGTACTACATAAAACTCTAAGCCTTGACAGTTCTCAATTGTTTACCATTCAAGCGTAATATAAAGAACATCATAGAAGTATAGCATAATGTAAGGAGTACTTTAAAGGGGTTTTTTTTGTAGTGGTGCGCTAATGCGGCATTGTGTGAGGCGCTTTGTATACGAAAAATAAGCTAATGCTTATAAGAAGTGTACGAATGGCATCAAATGTGGTAGACGGTGCACACTATAAGCGGCACTGGACGTGATATTAAATCTGAAAAACCTGCGGTACTATGCACTATCCGTAGCCGCTGAAAGTGCGATAAGGTTGCGAGAAACATGCCTTTGGCGGCAATCGGAGTCGGAACGGACTATATGGTTGCGTTGTTGGATTTTACATCATGCCCGGAAAAAGTGATCCCTGATAGAGAAGATTGGAAAGCTTCCTTGCCCTTTACTGATAAATCTAAAATGAAAATTGGAACAGGAACGGGTATCTTTAGAGAGGATCTCAATTTCAGGCAACACTTCCACTTGGTTGACGATTGCAGTGTGCTCCAGGCGGAGATCTTCGATATTATGAAATCTGTGGAGGAAATACCAGCAAGAAATTTGAAGGATATCGTCATAATCTATGTGGACAGTCAAAGGTTATAAAGTCGAGATAAGTGTAAAGATGTTGGACGGCGCTCTCAAAACTGCCGGAGAATAGGGTTCGACTCTATAGGGTCCCCGAAACGAAATAGCGGATGCACTAGCGCGTAAAGGCTCAGCACTGGGACTTGACTAATCGGATGGATTTGTGCGACCACAAATGTATCATATATACGGAATTGTAATCCGTCACATCGAACGGCTGGCAAATGCATCCTGGGAACATCGCACCGTGGTATCACGGGATATTTGGCCAGGACTAGATGGAAGACGAAGCAGATGACTTTGGGAACTAGATAGAATGTCCGTTAGACTACTAATTGGAATAATCATGGGACACTGTGACGTCAGAGCATTTACATCCAACAGGGAGACGACACAGGAGGATTGTTGCAGACTTTGCTTCGATGAGCGGAAAATTTTGACTATTGAGCATTTGTTATGCCATTGCCCAGATCTTCATAGAAGATAGAAGCAATTCCTCGGGAATTGGTTCTTTCTTAGTCTCCCCGAATTGATGTCATGTAACATGGAGAATCTGGTGAAATTCACTGATGGTTTGAGCTGGCTTAAGGGCATAGTACCATAGTGCCACCACGTAATCTCACTACTTGTTTTTCACTGTACTACATATTCTTGTGAACTCTTTTTTTATATTGTTAAATATTCTTTCCTTTATAGTTCTCCTTTTTTAAATCAGGACAATCGCAATGGACCATAATGGTCTCCGATAATTGTAATGGCATTGTATTGCGCTGTGTCATTTCATGTCCTCAATCTAAACCTAACTTCTAGATGCATTTGATGGCAATATCCGTGATCAGGCCAACAATGGGCGGCATTAGATTAGTAGGTGTGGCCCTAAAAGTTGGACCGCGTTTTCGAAAATGCAATATCTGAAGGAATATTCCACCATTCGACTTGAACTTAGGTTCTGATTCGATAGAGATCAGTATGCGTATTTTAAAAAAATCGTTAAACTTTTAACAATTTTGATGAAATGTCTTAAATTGAAAAAAAAAACAGTTCAATACTATCGTCGTTTGGACAGATTTTTAATACAGAAGCGGCATTTTTGGTAAAACAAAAATTTGTGGTTGATTTGCGCGGACTAGGAAATAATTTTATAACCATGGTCTCTTGGGGAATTTTTCTTTAAATTTTCCGTAGATTTCCTTTTACTTTACGCTTTGTTAATTTATTACCACCACTACAAAACGACCCGCCCTAATTTATATATGACAGCCCTAAAGTAGGCAATTAAAAGCATTACTTAATATTAAGACATAGCTACCCAGCAGCGGAAAAGACGAGGCATTGTAAAAATATGCCTGCAAACATGCCTTCAAAGGCAGTTTGTTGACATTCAAATACGCCTTCCTTTTCCAGGCATGTATACAGGCTAAATTAAGTCCTTCACTTAGCCTAACAAAAAATTCCATAACCTTGCACATTTCGCTTCTCAAACGAGACCTGCAATGAGGCCTCTTACTAGGGTGAGAAAAGATCCCGCAGACATGCCTCTTTCCCTTCTTAAAACTGGCCTGTGAGCAGCCCTTCTATGTACCCCACAAAAATACCATAGATGTGCACAAAGGTCACTTCTCCGATTAGGCCTGTTGACAGGCCTCTTAGGGGAAGGTAAGACAGGTGCTGATGCTTATGAGAACCACTTGTATGCTATTTGTCGTACAACAACTATATCACATGATAGCCGAGTAGGTGGCATGCCCAACTATGAGTACTGAGGTCGCGAGTTCGATTCCTGCTGCTGGAGTTTAAGAAAACTAGTTATTACAAATTGTAATAAATATTGTATTAAAAATTTATAAAAAGTAGGAAATCATTTAATATGGAAATAATTCGCATATGTTTTTTTTATCTAAGTCCTTCTATAAATGCTCTTTTGCAGGCCTGCAAGCTGGTCTGCAGTAGCAATGCCTCATAAAAGGCCCTTGTTATTAGGAATCCAAGCAGGACATACTAGACATGCCTACTGAAACGCCTTCAATGCGAAAGGGAATGTGCAGGCCTTGCCTGCCTATGGCGCCCTATGTTAATTTGAAATGAAGACTGCATTTGAAGGGTAGGGCTTCTAATTGCCTTTGCAGGCCTGCAAGAAGGCATGCAAAGCCCCATTTTTTGCTGCTGGGTATATAACACATATTAGAAATAAAAGAGAATTCTGTAAATAAGATATATAATATTAAAATTGCAATGGATAGCACCTTAGGGTTCAACACAAGGTAAGGAGAACACGTGGCTGATTAAGCCTTAAAATATGCACTTTAGTTTGTTTCAATTTATGATGATTTCCACAATATTTTCCCAAATTTTACTGAAATTAACCACAACCCCTTAAAATATGCTATTATTTTAACACAAACTAAATGCCTAACAATATGCAACATTATCTGCTATTGCACTCATAGTATCCATAGAATCATTACAATTTATTGTCTCAGCAGTAACCGCAGGTCACAATTCACAATAATCCTTTTACCAGAACAACAGACATAATAAATACTTTGACCACTTGCCAGCATACTAATGTCAAACAAAATGCCTAACGGTCATTTGCTTAGTAATATTCTTAAGACATAAAAACTTAAGCAAAAATCTTATGCAAATTGACTAGCCATAAATTCCACAAATTTTCACTATATTCTATAATCCTATTAGCATTCTAAACATGCCATAACTCACATATTCGTTTACACATACATATCTACAAAAGATTTTATGCAAATGCTGTCATAGTAAATTTGCATTTACTTATCGGGGGGGGCGGGCTATAAATCGAAGATGAATATTTTCATATTAATATCCACAAAGTGCATAAATATTTTGTTCAAGAGAACCACACAAGAGAAGACAATTAAATAAATTACATAATTTCCATTAAAAGATTATGCACTTAAAACAATTTACCATAGCCGATAAAGATAGACAAACATGTGGAAATTGGTAAAGGGCAGACATCGGAGACAGACGGTCGGTCGTCCGTCTCAGTGTCTTATCTTAGAGTTTACGAGTAATTTGCACAACTTTATTGTTCACAATGACCGCTGCAATGCACAGATTTTTCTTTTTTATATGTAGTATTAAACCCACATTTAATTACGAAAATTGCCACAATTAAAATTTCTCGACATTCACATAAATTTATAGCATATTTAAATTATACTAACGAGGGCTGTACTAAAAGGGATGACTGGCAGACGTTTTAATGCGTTCTCCTTCCTCCCACCTTAGTCGATGTTGTAATAAATTATTTGCAATTCATGCTCGGCTCGAGCAGAAACAGAGAGACGACACATCAAATCATTTTGGAATGATATACAACTTTTTGTTGTTGTCGTTGTTTGGAACATGATATGTGTGGTGGCAACTAAAGCAAACAATGATTTGTAAAATTAACCCCTTTAGGAAAATGTACAAAGCTATTAGTTAGGAAACGAGGAGGGATTTCCAAAGGCGGGGAGGCGAGGGTATAAACCCAGTGACTCTAGCAGAAGTCGATGAAAATTTAATATTGTAATTTTATAGCGAAAGAAAGTAGATGTTAAGTTGTTTGAAATTTTTTTTTATATATTTTGTAAGATACATATATGTTTCTATGGGCGATTTTCTAATTTGAGTTTTCAAATCGTTATTGACTTGGGAATAATTATTCCCCTTATTGTTAATTAACTCCTTCGGTTCTATGGTGACCGTTTTTTTTTTGTTCTTCCCAGGGCTACAACAACCCCGCACAGTTTCTAAAAAATACACCATTGGATTCTTTTCGAAAATATCTTTCATTTGAGTACCCGCACATAGGAGGTCATCTTATAATCCAAGGGTCACTTTTTTTGATCCCCAGGACACCATGACGTGATACAGACATTTCAGGCGTTCCGATAAACTCGGTAGGCTTGCTGTACATAAGCGTAATCAGAATCTCTCTTTGGAGGACTCCAAGCAGCTCACAACATCCGATAGATCACATGTTCCCCGGGCAATGTCAATGAACATCCTTTCATTAGTAGAAAATGTTAGAAGGCGTAAAGTTGAGCAACCTAATGGCAAGCCACCACAGATGCGTCTTAGGAAGTAGGATACAAAAGTTACTGAAGCTCACCACAATGGCTCTCTTAGTGACTTTGACAGCCCCAAGAAACTAGGAGCGGAAGTGGTGGCCTAATAAGCCACTCTCCTTAAATAACACAGTTATTATGAAATCTCAAAGAAAATAAAAGACAAGAAAACGCCTTAAACGTTGACGATCCCCGCAAACTTTATAAGGACCAAGAACTATCTACAGAGATGGTGCCTTTATCCAATAGGCGGATGTCCTCGACAAATACAAGGCGAACCATCACTGCCATACAGGATGGACGGAACAGAGATCTTGTGAACTCCAACTCATTCTTCACTAAATTTCACTAAAAATTATTTTATTTGCTAAACATAATTCATTATGTTTAATCATAAGCCACCTATCGCATATTATTTGTACTATTTTAGAAATGCAGCCTATAACGTATGCAATAATTATTTTAAGTTGATTGCAGTCAAATATCAACATTAGAGTACCAGTGGAGCAAATTCAGTATTATGAAATATTGGGTGGTAATATTCATATACTAACTGATAGTAAAGCGCTATCAGATCACTGGAGAACGTGTACGCCACTTCGAGAAATGTTCGAGAATATCGGTCGTCTCTTGAGGAGATAGCAAAACATTCGACCCTTACCCTTACATTGTTTCAGGACATGGGGACATATATGGTTAGTCCTACCAGATGATGGCACATCGCCTACCACTTGGTCCTTCCAACGGAGTTTGGGTCTCCCTGCTCTGCGCCGTCCTTCAGGTTCGCCTTCAAACACACTATTTTCCGTTTAATTTCTTGGCTGACATTATTTTTCTTGTTGACGGAAGATCCGAGGCAGGTAAACTCGTCGACTACCTCAAAACAATAATTGCCAACGTTGACGTTGCGTCCCCATCGAAAGGACTCTTTGTTCGTCGAAATCATTATTTTTGTTTTGTCCTCGTTGACCGCTAAATCCATTTATGCTGACTCCTTTCCTAGTGATGAGAAAACTGCAGTAACATCCCGCAGATTTCGGCCAATGATGTCTATATCATCGGCATAGGCTAGTGGCATGTGGCTTTTGTGGAATATGGTGCCAGACATGTTGACACCAGCCCTTCTCATCACCTTCTCCATAACTATATTATATAGTGTACATTAAGGTGGGTCGCACTTCATACAAATAAAAAAAGTTTTGCCGGTCACCCCCTAGAATGAAAGATAATTTAAAAACGATTCCAAAAAAAATTTTTATTTTTTTTTGCCACGCCCCTTGACCCCGCGCATTGGGTTTTTTGTTTCCTGTGTCTCCATTTATAGTCCGATCGTAATGTGTGACATATCAATGTTTTTGGACTGACAACAGCTACATTTTCTTCTCTGATCACTTTTGACTCCGACGTCAACTTCTAGAAGTTTCTACCGAAATCTCGGTTTTTACCCCCCTAAGTAAAATTTTTTTTGCAACGATAAAAAAGTTTTTTGAATTCCATGATATTTTCTCTTTTACCGTATATATTTTTATTCATAAACAAAAAAGTTACAGAGGTTTAAAAAAATCAATTTGACGTCGCTAAAGGCCAAAGCTCATTGTTTACAAATGTTGGCGTGGTCGTATTTTGTTTTTTAAACCTCTGTAACTTTTTTGTTTATGAATAAAAATATATACGGTAAAAGAGAAAATATCATGGAATTCAAAAAACTTTTTTATCGTTGCAAAAAAAATTTTACTTAGGGGGGTAAAAACCGAGATTCCGGTAGAAACTTCTAGAAGTTAACGTCGGAGTCAAAAGTGATCAGAGAAGAAAATGTAGCTGTTGTCAGTCCAAAAACATTGATATGTCACACATTACGATCGGACTATAAATGGAGACACAGGAAACAAAAAACCCAATGCGCGGGGTCAAGGGGCGTGGCAAAAAAAAATAAAATTTTTTTTTGGAATCGTTTTTAAATTATCTTTCATTCTAGGGGGTGACCGGCACAACATTTTTTGTCGACCCACCCTAGTGTACATGATAGACTTTCGCCCTGCCTGATACCTCTTTCCGTGTTGAATGGTTCAGACTGATCTTTACCAATCTTAATCGAGGATTTGTTGTTGTCCAAGGTACATCTGCAAAGTCGAATTAGCTTTGCACTAATACCAAACTCACACATGGCCTCCTATAGCCACTTCCTTATCGTAGAGTCGAAGGCAGCTTTGTAGACGACAAAGAGGTGGTAGGTGTCGATCTGCTTTTCATGGGTTTTTCCAGGATTTGTCGTAAGGTGAATATTTGATCCGTCGTAGATTTGCCAGATCTAAAGCCGCACTGATATGGTCCAATTAGTTTTTCTTCAATTGGCTTTAGACGTTCACACAATATGCTTGAAAGGACCTTGATTTTATTTTATTTTATTTTCTTTTCTTTTCTTTTCTTTTCTTTTCTTTTCTTTTCTTTTCTTTTCTTTTCTTTTATTTTATTTTATTTTATTTTATTTTATTTTATTTTATTTTATTTTATTTTATTTTATTTTATTTTATTTTATTTTATTTTATTTTATTTTATTTTATTTTATTTTATTTTATTTTATTTTATTTTACACATTTTTAAACGAACCCTTGTCTTTCACTGGGTTACTTGGTTAGGATACAAATATTCATTTTTAAATTAGTAACTGTCTATGTTTGTTTTTGCCACATTTTGTTGTTGCTTTACAACAATAAATAATTAGCTGTATTATAAAATTTCTGCCACAAACAGTTGTAGTGATATCTAACTGCTCCCACTAAAATACCTTCTTCATTATTTCACCCCGATGATGATGATGATGATGGTGTACAATCTTTTGCACCCACATTTACATTTCACTCTAATCTGAGTTGTGACTACACACACACACAAACCACACAGTACTCGGCTAATTATGAAAGTGACATTCACTTTTGTGTTGTATACAAAATATAGAGGTTGGCCCGGCCCATCTACCCAACCCTGCAGGCGCCCCCTCTTTTCATTTTCACTGTGCCCGATTTGAGCAAATTTCCCCTTGACAGCAATTTTACATTGTCTGCGATTTAATAAAACAAATTAAAATGTCATATTAACTGATAAATCCAGTGGGGTGAGGTGAACGTACAGACAAAAACATCAGCGTACAGGTGTTGGTTTTAAAAGAGAGGGGAGAGATGAGAGTAGGGCCGTCACGACAATAGTAATTAGAGAAAAGGGTTGACATTGGGTTATATTACGGAGAAATTTAAATGACTCAAGCAAAATGTTGAAAAACCTTGAGTCAACGACGACGACGGGTCAATGGACGAAACGGAACTGACCATTTAAGTGGATGAAGATAGTGAGAGTAGTGAGGGCGCTGATTGCGGTCGATGTGTAATATAGTGAGGGGACAATTATATTGTAGTTATTGTAGAGACCGAAATGCAATTAACGTTATTAACTTTTGTGGGGTAACTTTTGTTTCGATGGTGGAGGGTAATTGGCTGTTAGCTGCCTCCTGCTGTAATTATGTTTAGATATGAAAACATACAATAGTTATATGATACCTTTGCCTAAAAGTAGGCAACTATTTGTAAACTGTTGTTCAATTTAGCCCCTCCTGAATATATGCTTTAATAAACAAATTACATTTTCTGTAGCATACATTAAGGAGTTTATGCTATGTTTCTAATGTTATCATTACCCTGATCTCCAAATTGGACTTTTCCGCCATAGCCATCGTACAATCGAATCAAAACTTTTAATCAAATTACATATTTATCTTACGAACCAAACAATAGAGACGATGAAAAAATTGTCACGGAAAACTTTTTGTCGCAAACAACTATTTTAACCGTAATAAGTTCAACTCATTGTTTAATAACTTTGCGGTTTTTATCGCCGCCATCATCATCATCGTCTTCATCAGGAGCCACAATAAAGGTAAACTGTAGAAAAATACCCAAAGACTTGTGTGTTCAAAAAGGGGGATGACAAAACCAGCAAATATTAACTCCTGCCATTAGCAGCAGCTACCTGAACATCTTCCCTATCTAGGGCCAACTTTTTCTCGCGTTTGTTTTAACAACTACAATAACAACAACATAAATTTTCTGGTTATTTACAGCTACAGGAAAAATATATAAACTTTTTTTGCGCAGCACTAAAATAAGAAGAAAAAAAAATTTTTTCCCAACTTCTGCGATTTTCTTGTCGTACCATTGGATAAACACCTTTCGATACAGTTGACAGGTAGTATCTTAACTGATTTAATTTCAGCCACGACAAACACATCATCTTTTGCGCTAAAGCGGAAGGAGATGAACCAAGTTTATTTATGTTTACTACTAAAATGGCACAGTTGAGCAGCAGACTTTCGCTTTTTTTCTGCAGCTTTCTTCTCCCTGCCACAGTTTCTGGCAACAAATTATAAATGTTAAAGTTTAACAAAGTTAAATGACATCACAAAAAAGTAATGAGAAAGTGGAATCTGCCATAAACATGTGTGTGTGATTTTATTGCACATCAAGCCTATAAGTAGGCAACAACTTTTGTTATATTAAATCGTACTAAACATCTTGCTTTAACTATGTTCAAAGTTTGTTTGTCGGTATGTAGGATATTTTTTACAACTTGAGTTAATTCTCAAATTATAGCTTAGGAAAGATAATACAGCGCCTAAAAGTATGCTGTATTAAGCCAACTTTATATATAAATGCGAAACACACATGTGCAGCGCATTGTCTACTTTGTTAATTTCGAATTTATATGCGACAAGTTTGTTGATTATATGAAGGGCAAGTGTCAAGCATATCAAGTCAGTCACAAACAAGTTGGTTGAAATTGCTCACTAAGCCTGAAAGTAGGCCACACTAAGCTTATTAAGTATTTAGATAATCTTATAATACTCACACTAAGTACAGTTTGTTGTAGGGATAGCTACTTTTTTATGAGTCCAATGACTCATGCAGCATTTTTTAGCCAATACGCAACCTAAAAGTATGCCATACTTTTAAGCTTTCTAGTGACTAAATAAAGGGTTTTCCAATGAAAGTTGTTATTGTAAATAACCCGCTATTTCGGTAGCTGTCACTTTTGGAACTTTTATTCTTTGACATTTAACAAGTATAAACGACGCCATTACTAAAAATGGTACGATACACGCTTCAACAACGCATGGAAACTATTAAAATTCACTACAAAAATAAGGTGAAAATCTTGCAGTCACAGTTCGCAAAACCAAATCTATTTCGGTTGTCGTGAAGCACCTTGTCGGACCGCAATATTGAAATCGGTGAAAATTCGAGAATATTGCTGCTGTAGCCCAAAGTGTTGAAGATCACCCTGGTATGTCCACTCCTCGTCGTTCTTTGGAATTGGCCATTCTACAAACTTCATTACACCGTATTTTGCATAAAGGGGCTTATAAAGTTCAGTCAACACAATAACTCAAGCCGGCCTATCATCAACAACGTCGTGTCTTTGCTGAATGGATCCTTGAAATGCATGAAAATGATCAAAAATCACCTTGACTGATGAGGCACATTTCCACCTCGGTTGCTACGTCAACAAGCAAAATTGTCGCACATGGAGCTCGGAAAACCCAAGGGTTATTGTTGAGAAGCCTCTCCATCCTCAACGTGTGACTGTTTGGTGCGGTTTGTGGTCCGGCGGGGTCATTGGACCTTACTTTTTCGAAAATGAGGTTGTATCAACAGTGAACGGATTGCGCTATCGAGAGATGATTAAAGATTTTTTAAGGTCGGAGTTGGATGGTATTGATCTGGACAACGTTTACTTTCAACAAGACGGCGCTACGTGCCACGCAAGCAACGAAACTATTGATCTTTTACGGGAAAAGTTTCCAGACCGTGGTATCTCTCGAAGAGGTGGTCACAATTGGCCACCGAGATCTTTAACACTTTGCGACTTCTTTTTTTGGAGCCAAGTGAAAGATAAGATCTACACCAACAGTCCAGCGTCGATTCAAGACCTCAAACATAAAATTCGTGAGGCTATCGAGGACATAGGGTAGCCACTTTGCGATTTGGTCATGGAAAATTTCATGAAAAGGATATGGTCCTGTAAGCGTGCTCGTGGTGGACATTTTTCGGATGTTGTTTTTCATTATTAACGGAATACGTTCCACTTTATTATGAAATAAACATCCGATCATTTATCTCAAAAATTGAATTTTTCTTTCAATACGCCCACTACGCCCATTGGGTCCAAAATTAAAATTTCGTCTGCATATTTATATTCGCGTTGTCGACAACTTTATGGGTATAAAATTGTATCTCTCTAGCTCTAAAAAAAGTTTTGCCACGCCCACTACGCCCATTGGGTCCAAAATAAAATTTCGTCTGGACATTCATATCTGTGTTGTCGAGTACTATCTGAGTATTAAATGTTATCTCTCTAGCTCTAGGAAAGGGTTTGCCATTCCCAATACGCCCATTAGGTCCAAAATTAAAATTTCGTCTGCACATTCATATTTGTGTTGTAAAGTACTATCTGGGTATCAAATTTTATCTCTCTAGCTCTAAAAATAGTTTTGCCACGCCCACTTCGCCAATTGGGCCAAAAATTAAAAATCCCTTTGCATATTCCTATTTTTGCTGCTGAGCACTATCTGGGTATCAAATTTTATCTCTCTAGCTCAAAAAAAGTTTTGCCACGCCCACTCCGCCCATAGGGTCCAAAATATTAAAAATACATCGCCTACGGTAATTTCCATACACATTACCAAATACCTACCACATTTCATTGAAATCGGTTCAGCCGTTTCAGCGTGATTAAGCCATGAATTCGTGACATGCACGCTTCATACTTTGGTTGTTTTTTATGTTTGAAGGACATAATACCTTTCCATAAATATTCTAATCCATTACTCATTCCTACTATATAACCAAGCATAAAGCTTTGCTAAGTGTTTGTGGCATAACACATCAATTTCCTCTTTCGCATTTTATATTAACTCTGAGATAATGCTCAACACTTAGAGCAGCAACAATATCCTTCCCCGACGAGAATGTCCTTCAAACAACAATCAACCTAAAATACAAAACCTCAAAAAAACATGATGGTATTTAGTAGTAGAGAGCATAGTAACAAACAACAAAACAAAGCCGCAAAAACCTTTATACTATCGTCAACAACAGTATTGCCTTATTTATACAGAAGAGTGGGTCACATTTCTCTATGTAGGTTTTTTGTTCAAGTCCTTTTAGACAATAAACTAGTTCTGCTGGTGTTGTAGTTAGAAGTTTGTTGTGAACTTCTTTTGTACGGTGTATTATACTTAATGATTTGTACGTATAAAAACGTACAACAACAAGTAATTTAATATGCCACTACACAAATGAGTACAATGGATACCGACACACACACACACTCACATATCCTTTATCATATAGCATTCTTTTTTTGTTGGCTCCTTATACATGTTTCGGTATGTAAATGCTTTAAAAAGGGATAATAACGTTGCTTACATGGCAAATTTAGCACAAATCTGATAAAATGAGGGGAATTTCTCATAATGGTTAAATACAGAGAAGTCTTAAAAGTAATTCAAGGATGTTTAAGTGTCTTTTTTATATGGAGCAAAACTTGAGCGGCATTAAAGGAATTTTGACAAATCGGTCATATTGTGTGATGTGAGGTAACGGTATATTTTAAATGGAACACAAAAATATCAAATTTCACAACAGAAGTGTTTTGAAAGATTCAAAGGGGGAAGTGAATTCCACAGGATATTCAGAATTTATTATACTGGTGGCAAGTGATAAGCAGCATGAAATCGTTATGTTATAAGATTCTAAAAACATTAAATCATTAATTCACATTAAATCATTAAATCATTAAATCATTAAATCATTAAATCATTAAATCATTAAATCATTAAATCATTAAATCATTAAATCATTAAATCATTAAATCATTAAATCATTAAATCATTAAATCATTAAATCATTAAATCATTAAATCATTAAATCATTAAATCATTAAATCATTAAATCATTAAATCATTAAATCATTAAATCATTAAATCATTAAATCATTAAATCATTAAATCATTAAATCATTAAATTAATAATTCATTAAATCATTAAATCATTAAATCGTTAAATCATTAAATCATTAAATCTTTAAATCATTAAATCATTAAATCATTAAATCATTAAATCATTAAATCATTAAATCAGTAAATCATTAAATCATTAAATCATTATATCATTAAATTATTAAATCATTAAATCATTAAATCATTAAATCATTAAATCATTAAATCATTAAATCATTAAATCATTAAATCATTAAATCATTAAATCATTAAATAATTAAATCATTAAATCATTAAATCATTAAATCAGTAAATCATTAAATCATTATATCATTAAATTATTAAATCATTAAACCATTAAACCATTAAACCATTAAATCATTAAATCATTAAACCATTAGATCATTAGATGATTAAATCATTAAATCATTAAATCATTAAATCATTAAATTATTAAATCATTAAATCATTAAATCATTAAATCATTAAATCATTAAATCATTAAATCATTAAATCATTAAATCATTAAATCATTAAATCATTAAATCATTAAATCATTAAATCATTAAATCATTAAATCATTAAATCATTAAATCATTAAATCATTAAATCATTAAATTATTTAATTATTTAATTATTAAATCATTAAATCATTAAATTATTAAATTATTTAAATATTAAATTATTTAATTATTAAATCATTAAACCATTAAATCAGTAAATCATTAAATCATTATATCATTAAATTATTAAATCATTAAACCATTAAACCATTAAATCATTAAATCATTAAACCATTAGATCATTAGATGATTAAATCATTAAATCATTAAATCATTAAATCATTAAATCATTAAATCATTAAATCATTAAATCATTAAATCATTAAATCATTAAATCATTAAATCATTAAATCATTAAATCATTAAATCATTAAATCATTAAATCATTAAATCATTAAATCAGTAAATCATTAAATCAGTAAATCATTATATCATTAAATTATTAAATCATTAAACCATTAAACCATTAAATCATTAAATCATTAAACCATTAGATCATTAGATGATTAAATCATTAAATCATTAAATCATTAAATCATTAAATCATTAAATCATTAAATCATTAAATCATTAAATCATTAAATCATTAAATCATTAAATCATTAAATCATTAAATCATTAAATCATTAAATCATTAAATCATTAAATCATTAAATCATTAAATCATTAAATCATTAAATCATTAAATCATTAAATCGTTAAATCATTAAATCATTAAATCTTTAAATCATTAAATCATTAAATCATTAAATCATTAAATCATTAAATCATTAAATCATTAAATCATTAAATTATTTAATTATTTAATTATTAAATCATTAAATCATTAAATTATTAAATTATTTAAATATTAAATCATTAAATCATTAAATCATTAAATCATTAAATAATTAAATCATTAAATCATTAAATCAGTAAATCATTAAATCATTATATCATTAAATTATTAAATCATTAAACCATTAAACCATTAAACCATTAAATCATTAAATCATTAAACCATTAGATCATTAGATGATTAAATCATTAAATCATTAAATCATTAAATCATTAAATCATTAAATCATTAAATCATTAAATCATTAAATCATTAAATCATTAAATCATTAAATCATTAAATCATTAAATCATTAAATCATTAAATCATTAAATCATTAAATCATTAAATCATAAAATCATTAAATCATTAAATCATTAAATCATTAAATCATTAAATCATTAAATCATTAAATTATTTAATTATTTAATTATTTAATTATTAAATCATTAAATCATTAAATTATTAAATTATTTAAATATTAAATTATTTAATTATTAAATCATTAAACCATTAAATCAGTAAATCATTAAATCATTATATCATTAAATTATTAAATCATTAAACCATTAAACCATTAAATCATTAAATCATTAAACCATTAGATCATTAGATGATTAAATCATTAAATCATTAAATCATTAAATCATTAAATCATTAAATCATTAAATCATTAAATCATTAAATCATTAAATCATTAAATCATTAAATCATTAAATCATTAAATCAGTAAATCATTAAATCAGTAAATCATTATATCATTAAATTATTAAATCATTAAACCATTAAACCATTAAATCATTAAATCATTAAACCATTAGATCATTAGATGATTAAATCATTAAATCATTAAATCATTAAATCATTAAATCATTAAATCATTAAATCATTAAATCATTAAATCATTAAATCATTAAATCATTAAATCATTAAATCATTAAATCATTAAATCATTAAATCATTAAATCATTAAATCATTAAATCATTAAATCGTTAAATCATTAAATCATTAAATCTTTAAATCATTAAATCATTAAATCATTAAATCATTAAATCATTAAATCATTAAATTATTTAATTATTTAATTATTAAATCATTAAATCATTAAATTATTAAATTATTTAAATATTAAATCATTAAATCATTAAATCATTAAATCATTAAATCATTAAATCATTAAATCATTAAATCATTAAATCATTAAATCATTAAATCATTAAATCATTAAATCATTAAATCATTAAATCATTAAATCGTTAAATCATTAAATCATTAAATCATTAAATCATTAAATCATTAAATCATTAAATCATTAAATCGTTTAATCATTAAATCATTAAATCATTAAATCATTAAATCATTAAATCCTTAAATCATTTAATCATTTAATCGTTAAATCATTAAATCATTTAATCACTGAATCATTAAATCACTAAATCATTAAATCATTAAATCATTAAATCATTAAATCATTAAAGCATTAAATCATTAAATCATTAAATCATTAAATTATTAAATCATTAAACCATTAAATCATTAAACCATTAGATCATTAGATGATTAAATCATTAAATCATTAAATCAATTAATCATTAAATCATTAAATCATTAAATCATTAAATCATTAAATCATTATATCATTAAATTATTAAATCATTAAACCATTAAACCATTAAATCATTAAATCATTAAACCATTAGATCATTAGATGATTAAATCATTAAATCATTAAATCATTAAATCATTAAATCATTAAATCATTAAAGCATTAAATCATTAAATCATTAAATCATTAAATCATTAAATTATTTAATTATTAAATCATTAAATCATTAAATTATTAAATTATTTAAATATTAAATTATTTAATTATTAAATCATTAAACCATTAAATCATTAAATCATTAAATCATTAAATCATTAAATCATTAAATCATTAAATCATTAAATCATTAAATCATTAAATCATTAAATCATTAAATCATTAAATCATTAAATCATTAAATCATTAAATCATTAAATCATTAAATCATTAAATCATTAAATCATTAAATCATTAAATCATTAAATCATTAAATCATTAAATCATTAAATCATTAAATCATTAAATCATTAAATCATTAAATCATTAAATCATTAAATCATTAAATCATTAAATCATTAAATCATTAAATCATTAAATCATTAAATCATTAAATCATTAAATCATTAAATCATTAAATCATTAAATCATTAAATCATTAAATCATTAAATCATTAAATCATTAAATCATTAAATCATTAAATCATTAAATCATTAAATCATTAAATCATTAAATCATTAAATCATTAAATCATTAAATCATTAAAGCATTAAATCATTAAATCATTAAATCATTAAATCATTAAATCGTTAAATCATTAAATCATTAAATCATTAAATCCTTAAATCATTTAATCATTTAATCATTAATTCATTAAATCATTTAATCACTGAATCATTAAATCACTGAATCATTAGATCATTAAATCAATAAATCATTAAATCATTAAATCATTAAACCGTTAGATCATTAGATGATTAAATCATTAAATCATTAAACCATTAAATCATTAAATCATTAAATCATTAAATCATTAAATCATTAAATCATTAAATCATTAAATCATTAAATCATTAAATCATTAAATCATTAAATCATTAAATCATTAAATCATTAAATCATTAAATCATTAAATCATTAAATCATTAAATCATTAAATCATTAAATCATTAAATCATTAAATCATTAAATCATTAAATCATTAAATCATTAAATCATTAAATCATTAAATCATTAAATCGTTAAATCATTAAACCATTAAATCAGTAAATCATTATATCATTAAATTATTAAATCATTTAACCATTAAACCATTAAATCATTAAACCATTAGATCATTAGATGATTAAGTCATTAAAATTATAAAATTATAAAATTATAAAATTATAAAATTATAAAATTATATAATTATAAAATTATAAAATTATAAAATTATAAAATTATAAAATTATAAAATTATAAAATTATAAAATTATAAAATTATAAAATTATAAAATTATAAAATTATAAAATTATAAAATTATAAAATTATAAAATTATAAAATTATAAAATTATAAAATTATAAAATTATAAAATTATAAAATTATAAAATTATAAAATTATAAAATTATAAAATTATAAAATTATAAAATTATAAAATTATAAAATTATAAAATTATAAAATTATAAAATTATAAAATTATAAAATTATAAAATTATAAAATTATAAAATTATAAAATTATATCATAGAATCATAGAATCATAGAATCATAGAATCATAGAATCATAGAATCATAGAATCATACAATCATACAATCATACAATCATACAATCATACAATCTTACGATCATACGATCATACAATCATAGAATCATAGAATCATTGAACCATAGAATCAAAGAATCATACAATTATAGAATCAGAGAATCATAGAATCATAGTATATTGTTATTATTATTTGATTTCTAAAGGGGGTTGATTGGGACATTTGTATGGGAGGTACCAGAAGGGGCGTGGCTAGACTTCCAGTTTTTTCTCCAAAATTATATCTTGCTATATCTTTACTAAAAACAGAAGTTGGGTACGATCGCGTTGGGTATATTAATATTAGTACTCGATTTCTAATGTGGGCGACATGAAATACATCATTTCGGAGATACCAGAAGGGGCGTGGCCATGTGGCCCATTTGCAATACCGTGGTTTTAGGGAAAATATTAATATTAGTTTGAGGGAATATTACTTATGATAAACATACGCCACCATATATCAATATAACAAAAGAGCCTAACTCGTGACAAATTCCCCTATACGATACTTACTAACTTCAAATCGATAATAATTATGGCATGTAACTTGACAAAACGAATGATGCAGAACTTCTTCTTTTTGGGGCTACGTTCAAGTGCAGTTCTCAGAATTGAGTCCCAAATGAGCTGAAAAATGTTGTACTGTGTTATTTATGCAGCCAACTTGCCAAAACGAATGATGCAGATGTTCTTATTTTTGGGGCTACTTTCACATGCAGTTTTCAGAATTGAGTCCCGAAATCTTGTGTTGTACTGTGTTAATAGAGATAATAGGGATAAGCACATTAGTTTTTATATTTGTATACCCTTAAATATTTTGTATTAACATGTAATTTTTATTATTTCATTGCAGGTATGTGTCATGTCTTAATTTATGATGTCTTTCCTTCCCACAAATGTGTAACTAGGTAAGTCAAAACGTGGTAGCATCAATCAGGAATCCTTTACCTTAGGTAGCATCTTAATGATTCCATACCTTCAGCAATCTGCCATTGCCATCCTCTTGATGTCATCTTGCTGATGCTCATCTGGCTGCAGTCTTCATTTCATTGTTGATTTTATTCCCCCTCTCTTCACTTCATTTGTCACCCATACAATCACACGATTTCAAATGTGAGACAACTAAAACCCCTATCTCTAATATCAACAACTGTCCCCCTGGTTGCTCCGACATATTTTCTATAATGTAATGTGTGTGTGTGTGTGTGTGTGTGAAAAAAAAAACGAAAAATTTACCATACTATTAGGTCGATATTTATCATAAATATCATAAGAATACAATGCATTCATATAACACTATAGTATAATACTCAAATATATATGTTGCAAATACTTATGTAAAATTTGCAGTTACATATAACATTCATGATACAGAGAACTACCAACCCATATCTGCTGCCACATTCCCATCTGTGTTATGTTATGTTGTTTTTTTATTTTGCATCATGATGAGTTTTTTTTTTGTCTCGGTTTTTTACATCACTTCACATTATTGTGTGAAGCTGCAGCATGCAGCAACAGTGAAGCACATCTCAGTGTTGTGTATTATGTATTATGTAGTCATTGAAACAATTGAAGAGAGGAAAAAAAACTGTAACAAATATTTATTATAAATAATGGTGAAAAATGTTGAGAGATGCAGAAGAGAAATAAGAGTCATTACTACAACTCGACAACAATTATTTCAATAGGTTTTTTTTGTTTTAAGCTTGAAATTGCTACATTTGTGCTAATAGTATAAGGTATTCTAGTACTGATTAAAATGCGTACAGTGGTTTAGAGGGCTTTCATTTGAGTATGTTATTATTTACTTACTTTAGGGGCCAATTACAACTTACGAACGTTGTTCATAAATTAGAGGCCTGGAGTATTAAAGAATTCCACACGATACGGTCTTCTACGTGCGTTCTCCAGTTACTCCTACCAGATGGTGGCACGATCTTCCAACCACCTGGTCCTTCCAACGAAATGTGGGTCTCCTTACTCTGCTCGGTCCTTTAGGTTCGCCCTCAAACACCTTTCTCGCTGGCGCTTTTACATCCATCCTGGCAACATGTCCCAGTCATCGTAGTCGTTGGATTCTGACTATTTTAGCTACGTCGATGTCGTGGTAAAGCTCATACAGCTCATGGTTCATCCGATGGCGAAACTCGCCGTCGATATAGATAGGTTTATATACTTTTCGGGGTACTTTTCTCTCGAATACCCCCAGGTTTTGCAAGGCCGTTGTCGTAAGCATCCATGATTCGGCAGTATACAACAGAACGGGTAAAATTAGCACCTAGTATAGTTGTTTCTTAGTATCCCGGGATAAGGTGGTGTTACTAAAGTGCTGCCAAAGTCCGTAAAAACATCTGTTGGCTGCAAGCACTATTCTCCCCTTGATTTCTTGGCTGACATTATTTTTCTTATTGACGGAAGATCCGAGGTAGGTAAATTCCTCTACTACCTCAAAACAATAATTGTCAACGTTCACGGTGCGTCCCCATTAAGAGGAATCTTTGTTCGTCGAAATTATTATTTGTGTATTGCCTCGTTTACCGCTAAATCCATTTTTGCTGACTCTTTTTCTAGTGATGAGAAAACTGCAGTATCATCCCGCAGATTTCAGCCAATGATGTCTATATCATCGGCATAGGCTAGTAGCATGTGGATCTTGTGGAATATGGAGCCAGACATACAGACACCAGCCTTTTTCATCACCTTCTCTATAACTATAATAAATAGTGTACTGGGTTAGCTATTGCCCTGCCTGAGACCTCTTTCCGTGTTGAATAGTTCAAAGTGCTCATTACCAATCTTAAACGAGCATTTGGTGTTTTCCAAGGTAAATCTGCATAGTCGAATTAGCTTTGCAGGAATACCAAACTCAGACATGGCCTCATATAGACTATTCCTTATTGAAGAGTCGAAGGCAGCTTTGTAGTCGACAAAGAGGTGATAAAAGTCCAACTGCTTTTTATGAGTTTTTTTCCAGGATTTGTCGTAAAGTGAATATGTGATCCGTCGTAGATTAACCAGGTCTAAAGCCGCACTGATAATGTTCAATTAGTTTTTCAACAATTGACTTTAGACGTTCACACAATATGCTCGAAAAGACCTTGTACGCAATTGGTAATAGGCTTATTCCACGGTAGTTCTTACATTCACTACGATATCCTTTCTTGTATATGGGACATAACAGACTGAGACTCCCATCCCCAGGCATGCTCTCCTCTAGCCAGATGTTCTCCATGAGCTGATGCATGCTCCTACTCAGCTCCTCCCCGCCTGCTTTAAACAATTTAGCCGTGAGACTTTGTTTTGTTATTCTTAAAGCGAGACATTGCCACACGTATCTCGCTCTGGCTCGGAGGTGGCCAGTTAATACCATCGTCATGGATTGGAGCGGATGCTTCTGAAGTTGTGTCCGTCTGCAGTATATTGCTGAAATGTTCTCTCCATATCTTCATAACGTTTTCCGGGTCCGTCACTAGCTGGCCATCGCTGTCCTTACAGGAGGGCAACCCTGTTTCTCGTATTGTCGCCTTAACTCTCTGGCGCTCTCGGGCTTCCTCTCTACTTTACAGCAAGACTGTGCACTCATCCTGTCTCTTCTTCAGCTCTTTCTTTTTCTGTCTAAAAAGACGAGTTGCCTCTCCTCCTCTTCTCCTTGTGCCGTTTACGAACAGCTCGCGTTGCCATAGGCTGCGGTTTCGTCCTGTCAGCAACAACCGTCTCTCTCGTGCCATTGCGACATTCATCATCATACCAGGCATCTTCTTGAAACGGCTTTGAGTACCCAAGTACGCTTCTCGCATTCCGTTTGATGGAGTCGGCTATATATTGCCACTACGAGGTAACATTATCAGGGGTTTTAGCATTCCGTAGCACTTGAGTTGGGTGGTTGAAGTAGGCATCCGCTACCTCTGTGGTCAGCAGTTTACCGATGTCCAGCTTTCGTTGTGCTTGATTACATACGTTTTTCGGCATGCTTAGCCTTGTGCGTACCTTAACTGCGGTGAGGTTGTGATCAGAGTCAATTTTCCCACCCCTGATCACTCGTACGTCCAGAACACTCGATGCGTGCCTTACAGCGACTACCACGTTATCTATCTGATAGCACCAATTTACTTTTATTAAAATCTTATATTTTTATTATTTAAATTTTTTTTGTGTCGAAGGTATTTTTTTCCTTATTCTAATGAAAATTCTTTTCAATTAATTACACTATGACACAATTTGAGGGTCATTGTATCGGGGGTGGACCAAACCAATTTCAAACGATAACATTTGAACTCAGTAACAAAACTCTAAACTCCACTTTCCTCCACTACGTCACAATTTTTTATTTTTGCAGTGGTTTGAAGTTTGAATTTTTTGATCAAAAGTCGATTCAAAGAATATGAAAAATGATCTATTAAAGTACATTTGGAGTGTTTCATGTCTTCGGAGACCTATACTGAAACATTCAGGGGAATATTTCCTCGGAACA
The DNA here is from genome assembly GCA_964034835.1 of Muscina levida. Classification (NCBI taxonomy): domain Eukaryota; kingdom Metazoa; phylum Arthropoda; class Insecta; order Diptera; family Muscidae; genus Muscina; species Muscina levida. Next base: position 13,916,981 of record OZ035881.1, read on the forward strand.
TTTTAACCCTCTAGCTCCCACCTGTATGGGACATTTTTGGTCCAATTTTGTAAAACTGCTTAGATGTCAACTTTGGAGGGAGGTCAAGTCTTAAAATCTTCGATTGAAATATTCTCCGGAAAATTTCACTAAGAGTTACCGAAGACAAAAAACCTCTACGAGTGAATGGTTATTAAATAAAATCAAAATTAAATGTTAAGAAGGCTACTTTTGAGCAAAGAGTGGAACAAGCTTTTTCGGGAGTGAACCAAACTAATATCAAACGGTAGCATTTGACCTCAGTAACAAAACCCTAAATTTCATTTTGCTCCACTACATCACAAATTTTGTTTACAGTGGTTTGAAGTTTGATTTTTTGTGGTAAAAAGTCGAATCAAAGAATTTGAATAATCATGTGTAAAAATACATTTGGGATAGTTCATGTCTTCGGAGACATACATTAAAATTTTCAGGGGAATATTTCATCAGAACATTTGAACCCTATATCTGGCACCCATTTTGAACATTTTGATTCACCTCCGAAAAAGCGTGTTGCACTGTGTTATCAAAAAATTTGTGTTATTTTTATTTTATTTTATTTTTTTTTATTTTATTTTATTTTATTTTATTTTCTGTAGAAAATATTGTGATAGACAAAATTTTCTATAGAAAATATTGCGATAGACAAGATTGTGATAGAAAATATTGTGATAGGCAAGATTGTGATAGAAAATATTATGATAGGCAAGATTTTCTATAGAAAATATTGTGATATTGTGATAAAATAAAAAAAATTTCTTTATCAATACTTTTTATAAAAAATCTTTTCTATCAATATTTTCTACAGTAAATCTTGTCTATCAATATTTTTTCTGTAGAAAATCTTTTGTATCAATATTTTTTCGGTAAAAAATCTTGTCTATCAATATTTTTTCTGTAGAAAATCTTGTCTATCAATATTTTTTCTTATAGAAAATCTTCTCTACCAATATTTTCTATTGAAAATCTTGCCTAGCAATATTATCTCTATAGAAAATCTTGACTCTCAATATTTTTTCTATAGAAAATCTTGTCTATCAATATTATCTATAGAAAATCTTGCCTCTCAATATTTTTTCTATAGAAAATATTGCCTCTCAATATTTTTTCTATAGAAAAATCTTGTCTATCAATATTTTCTATAGAAAAATCTTTTCTATCAATATTTTCTACAGAAAATATGGTGATAGACAAGAAAATATTGTGATAGACAAAATTTTCTATAGAAAATATTGCGATAGACAAGATTGTGATAGAAAATATTGTGATAGACAAGATTGTGATATTGTGATAAAATAAAAAAAAATTTCTTTATCAATACTTTTTATAAAAAATCTTCTCTATCAATATTTTCTATAGAAAATCTTGCCTATCAATATTATCTCTATAGAAAATCTTGCCTATCAATATTATCTCTATAGAAAATCTTGACTCTCAATATTTTTTCTATAGAAAATCTTGTCTATCAATATTATCTACAGAAAATCTTGCCTCTCAATATTTTTTCTATAGAAAATCTTGCCTCTCAATATTTTTTCTATAGAAAAATCTTGTCTATCAATATTTTCTATAGAAAAATCTTGTCTATCAATATTTTCTATAGAAAATATTGTGATAGACAAGAAAATATTGTGATAGACAAGATTTTCTATAGAAAATATTGATAGACAAGATTTTTTTTGTGATAGACAAGAAAATATTGTGACAGACAAGATATTCTATAGAAAATATTGATAGACAAGATTTTGCTATAGAAAATATTGATAGACAAGATTTTTCTATAGAAAAAATATTAAGAGGCAAGATTTTCTATAGATTATATTGATAGACAAGATTTTCTATAGAAAAAATATTGAGAGTCAATATTTTCTATAGAGATAATATTGATAGGCAAGATTTTCTATAGAAAATATTGATAGAGAAGATTTTCTATAAGAAAAAATATTGATAGAGAAGATTATCTACAGAAAAAATATTGAAAGACAAGATTATGTACCTAAAAAATATTGATACACAAGATTTTCTACAGAAAAAATATTGATAGACAAGATTTACTGTGGAAAATATTGATAGAGAAGATTTTTTATAAAAAGTATTGATAAAGAAAATTTTTTTTATTTTATTTTATTTTACAATATTTTATTTTTTTTGTATTTTTTGTTTTATTATTTTTTTTTTTATTTATATACATGTTTGGTACCACAGTTCAGTGTGTCTCTCAGCTCGGTCATCATCTATACAAGTATACGAATATTATTATTTCTATACATTGTCAAGTTGGCTGTGATACATTTTAATATGCAATTGGTTTTTTTTATGTGTCATATTTTTTTTTTTTTGCTATTTTCAACCACATTATTTACATTCCTTTTGTTTAATTATGTAGATTTGGTTGTTGTTGCTGTTGCTATTGTGGCCGTTATTATATATTTAAAGTTTAACAACAAATTTGCGGTTTTTAATACCAATGCGATTTTTTTTATATGACTGCAACGGCAACAACCTAACAAACAACGGAAATATGTTAAATGAACATTTGTTTTTGTTACGTTTGCAAAAATCATGACTTCGTGAATATGAATTTTATAGGAAGAACACGATTTGATAGTCAAACAAGGTAATTTCCTAGCAGTACGGTCAATAAATAAATATGTGAGTTTATAAAAAGTGAGTTAATATTATTGGAATTGTTAATTTGAGAAAATGGTGCAGGAAAATAAAGCATATTTGTAAAGTTCACCATTTAAAGCTTAACACCATTTTAAAAGCATATGCTTAGGAGCTTAAATGTGAAGCATATTTTAGGGAGTACTTAAATGCGATACCATTGTTATCTCATTGTCCCTATAAGTTTTACGAATTGAACTTTGACTGAGTTCGTTTATATTTAAAATTCTATTTGTTTTAATCTATTTAAATTATGATTAACTCATTCTATTTGTTATTTCTCCTATCTAGTCTTACCACTTTTAATCTTTAGCCATTAGCTTAATTTCTATCGTACATTTCTATTGTTTCTATTTAGTTTTTATTGTAGTGCATTACTTTGTTGCTACCAACACTCTGTCGTAATTGTCCATAATTACCATATAATTATTAAAGTTAACACTTTCGAACAATAACCGAGATGAGAACTTGAACGGCCTTCCCCACACAGTGTCGGCTGCCCCATGATTGCCTCAATTTTCTCTAGCGCCACTGTGGATTCTTAAACGAAGCGGAGCGGAGCGCGAAATTCATTAATATTAAAAGCAATTATAGTTGTAGCAAAATACACTGAAGCCACACAACAACAAGAAAATGCGATGTTATATTATAGTTTTACACAGCTCACAAAATTACTTAACTAATTTCCATAATGTTACATAAAGAGTTATTCATAGAATGCCCAAGCAGCGAGAGAGCGAGCAAGAGAGAGAGAGCTCTACAAAAAACAAATACTTAAGCAATAAGGAAAAATATTTACAAATGGAATACATTAAAACTAGATCTAATTAAAAGTTAAGCAAATAGTTTTAATTGTGACATTTATAATTGATTTACGTAATTGTTTCTGAGGGAAAATTTAAGCGAGGTGAGGTAAAAGTTTAGACTTTTAAGGAATGTATGGGAATTTTCATTGCATTTGTGCAACTTTTTTGTGGAAAATTTTTTAATGGAGATTCTCAGGTGGTTCGAAGTTTTCCTATAGGAAAAAGTGATTATACCCTAGTGTACTCTGGATCTTAGTTTACTATAGGTAAAGTGAAGACACCTCAGTTTACGGTGGCTTCCAGTTTCCATATAGGAAAGCGATGATACCTCAGTTTGCTAAGGTTCGTAGTTTTCCCGTAGGAAAAGTTATGATACCTCAGTTAACTAAGGTTCGCAGTTTTCCTATAGGAAAAGTGACGACACCTCAGTTTACTGTGGTTCGCAGTGTTCCCAAAGAAAAAGTGATGATACCTCAGTCTGCTGTGGTTCACAAATTTACTATAGGAAAAGTGATGAACCTCAGTTCACTGTGTTTCGCAGTTTTCTTATAGAAAAAGTGATGATACCCCAGTGTACCAAGGGTCGCAGTTTTCCTATAGGAAAGTTAACAATACCACAGTTTACTGTGGTTCGCAGTTTTCCCATAGAAAAAGTGATGATACCTCAGTTTACTGTGTTCCGCAGTTTTCCCATAGTAATAGTGATGATACCTCACATTAAAGTGTTTTGCAGTTTTCCTATAGCAAAAGTGACGACAACTCAGTTTACTGTTTTCCACCTCAGTTTACTGTGGTTCGTACTTTTCCTATAGGAAAAGTGACGAGACCTCAGTTTACTGTGGTTCGTACTTTTCCTATAGGAAAAGTGACGAGACCTCAGTTTACTGTGGTTCGTACTTTTCCTATAGGAAAAGTGACGAGACCTCAGTTTACTGTGGTTCGTACTTTTCCTATAGGAAAAGTGACGAGACCTCAGTTTACTGTGGTTCGTACTTTTCCTATAGGAAAAGTGATGACACCTCAGTTTACTGTGGTTCGTACTTTTCCTATAGGAAAAGTGATGACACCTCAGTTTACTGTGGTTCGTACTTTTCCTATAGGAAAAGTGATGACACCTCAGTTTACTGTGGTTCGTACTTTTCCTATAGGAAAAGTGATGACACCTCAGTTTACTGTGGTTCGTACTTTTCCTATAGGAAAAGTGATGACACCTCAGTTTACTGTGGTCCGCTGTTTTCTATAGGAAAGTGGAACAATTACGACTCCTATGGGAAAAGTGACAGTACCTCAGTTTACTGTGGTTCACAGTTTTTCTATAGGAAAAGCGATGATACCTCAGTTTACTGCGGTTCGCAGTTTCCCTATAGGAAAAGTGATGATACCCCAGTTTACTGTGGTTCGCAGTTTTCCTATAGGAAAAGTGATGATACCTCTGAATACTAAGGTTTGCAGATTTCCTATAGGAAAAGTGACTACACCTCAGTTTCAATCATACGCCACCTATCGCATAATATTTGTACTATTTTAGAAATAGCGAGATATTCGGCGGTTGCCCGTACGTGGGTGCCAGGGCATGGGGCCGGCATGTGGCAACCAAAGAGCCGATGCATTGGCTTAGGCCGCCACCATCATTAAGTTGGGCTAAGTTCACGGCCTTTTTGGTGTTCCTCTTATAAGAGGGACAACAGCTCCTTGTGGAGGACCTTAACCATATGAAAGGTAAAAAAAAACATCCCAACAAGCCATTCAGAAAGCCGCTGAAACTATTATGGAATGTGAAATTGAAACTAGCAGACGGATAACCATCTGTGTGGATAGCCGGTCTGCAATTAAAGCGATCAATTCAACATTGTGTAAATCAAAAATGTTAAGGATCTGTAAGGATAAGTCTCTGGATGGCAGCCCCTGGTGGGATACCTGGACATTGCGGGATCCCTGGTAATGAATCTGTAGACTTATTGGCCAGAGCAGGCTGTATTATGTCTGATCATGACTCTCTGGAAGATGTTCAACCCGTATATTTGTTACCTACTATATAACTGCTAGATCGCTGTTGTCCGAATACAGCAGATACCGATCGGCGTAAATGGTTGGCGTATGCAGAAGTGATCTCAGACTGGCTTGTGGAATTCTAACAGGTCGTTGCAATATCAGACACCTAAAAGGCAAATGGGATAGGTTCATATCGAACTACTGCCGTGTGTGTGATGACGAGGAGGAGTCCGAGACTTCTTTGTAGCTGTCTTTATTTTACTAAGGGAAAGGTTGCATAGAAGACCTAGAGTCTCTCTGCTTAGTCCGAGTAGGCCATTTAATATCTTTCACGTGGTGACTTCTATGGCTAACTGGGTCAAGATTACGATTGTGGTTGCCATGATTTGAACTGCTTTCTCTATCCTTACCCCTCTCTAATTCTCTCTCCTCCCCTTCCCCATTCACTTTGTGCTTTTTCTAAAGGACAATCACAATTGATGGGCAGATCTCAGTTTATAGCATGTCTGGGTTTTACCAGATTACACATGACCCCAACCTAACCTAACCTAACAACTAGTTTTACAGCGATACCTATCAAAAATTCTATAAGTATAATAAACAACACTTGATATTTTATATGAACATTTGCTGGACAGATTGTTTTCCAATTAACCCAAGCTTCAACGTTGTGCTCACTGAAGTGTACAAAAAGTCTTATCTTTTCAACATAATTCTTTATATTCCATCTTACGCCACCTATCGCATGTTATTTGTACTATTTTAGAAATTTGCCTATAAGGTATGCAACAATAATTGAAAGTTCATTGAAATCAAATGGTTCAATTCAATAAGATCATACATCCCTGCAATGAATGTCATGTCATAGTTCGTTCTTAAATTAACTTATAAAGAATTTAGTCCTCTTAACGGATGAGGAAGAAGAGAAGACCACACAGTATCCTCTATGGCATTGCTCTGCCGTTTTGGTGACCTGAGATATGAGAAATTTGGTCATCTGCGACTTATGGATAATACCTGTCCATCAGTAGGCGATCCGTGTAACATCCATGCCTTTATCAGAGCAACGTAATGGCTTGAGAGCGTCGTTGGCCAAATAAAGAAGAAATACCTAGAGAAGGGACTTATTTTAAGACCCAAGTGAGCTATGATGAATGCGGCTGTCAAACCTGTTAGTTTATGCAAGCTTTGAAGTTATTCATATCGAAAGTTCTATACGTCTTAAAACACCCTTCATTATACCCTCACCCTACAGGCAGGCAGGTGGATATATAAATACGATACGGCCTAAAAGTGTAACACAGAGAAGGAGTCACTTTATACCCTAGGTGTCTATGAACCAAATTCGATTCTTGTGTCGTTTAAACCATGTCCGTCCGTCTGCCTGTCCAGCTGGTACGCACAATAACTTTCGAAAGACGTTACCAATTGTTTTGAAACTTAGCATGTGTTAATATTTAAAAAAAAAACTCACTTACCGTATGTACCATCCCGCGCACTTAAGAAATCGAGTAGTAATATTAATACATCCCAAGCGATTGTGCCCAAATTCGGTATTTAAGAAAGCTATGACAGGATAAAGTTTTGGAGAAAAAACTGTAAGTCTATCCCCGCATACAAAGGTTTTATTCCCGGCCGCTTTATATGTAAATCGTGTAATAAATATCACTACACCTGAAGTAATCTTACCCAAACTCTGTATTTAGTAAGGGTTAACTAGATTCATTATTAGAAAACTATGTAAACCCTAGCCAATCCCCCATTGGGATTTGCAAGTAGGTTTAACCGACTGAACTTTCATACTTATGTTATCTGAACATTTTCTGGGCATAGTTTTTGTTTGTTTTTTTTTCAATAGTTTGAACTCAAACGCTGTGCACTTAATTGCATAACCAATAATCTTAATTTTCAACATATGTTTAATCATACGCCACCTATAGCATATTATTTGTACTATTTTAGAATTTCGCATATAAGGTATGCAACGTTTATTATTGTATTATTGTAGTTAAATGGATCAATTCAGTAGAATCACACTTTACTGCAATCAGTATGATATTATTGTGAATCTAAAAATAGAAAGCGTGTTAATTCACAAAAACGCGAGAAGCTATCCCATACCTCATTCATGGGGTGCAAAGGGAAATTAAGTAAGCTCATGATAAATTTAGTTACTTTTAAAATTTTGCTATTGACAAGACTTTCGTAAGTCCGTTGCAGACGTTTCTATCAAGTTAACTTTTCTAAACACTTTCCTTTCACCTGTAAAGCTATTAATGTTAACCACATAAATGTAAAATACCAAAGTTTACTCGCACGCACCCTATAGTATGTATTTTGTACTAATCTCTTAACCAGCGCCCACACATAGGCAACATGTTTTCAAAGCTAGTTGAATGTTATAGCATCCTATAAGAAACACACAGACAACCTTAGCACAAAATTTATAAATTTTGTTAAATTTTGCTTTTGAACCTTTAAATACTTGATTATCGTATAGTTGACGAATATTAAAACCGGTACAGTTTTTATGTTAACCAAATAACTGATATATTCAAAATTTAACTTGCGCGCCCCCTATAGTATGTTCAATGTACTTATCTCTAAACCAGCGCCCACACTTAGGCGACATGTTATTAAAGTTTCACAGCAATTGGTTAAATAATGTAGCAGCCTATAAGGAACACACAGACGACCATAGCTCAGAATTTATAAATTTTGCGAAATTTTTGCTTTTATGAACTTTTGACCTTACTAATTACTAGTGCATCCCCGACAATAATTACGTTATTGTATAGTTGACGAATATTAAAACCAGTACAGAGGTGAACTGACCGATAAATACCCTTATCCTATGAATGATATGAGATAAAAAACTCTCGAATGATTCAAATTAAATGTATCAATTCAGTAGAATCACACTTTACTGCATTCAGTATGATATTAAATATTAATATTGACATTGCCTCATGAAGAATTTAGTTCCCTCTTAAGTTTTTCTATTACAAACGCCTCACTAAGTTCATTACGGAAGTTTCTATTAAGTTAACTAAACTAAACCCTTTCGAAGGTCATTCAAAACCTAGTTCGTGTACCTAAAGATTCCATACATTTACATATCTTTCTAATAGCCATTGTACAACATCATTCACAAATTTTTTTTTTTGCAATTGTTTGCGAAAAATATACTGTCAGACATTGCTGCTATTGTTCGTCGAGTCGACAGCCAAAACCTAACAAAAGTAGAGCATTTAGGTTTTTAGTCTTGTTTTTTTGTTGTTGTCTGTGTCATGTGCTCGTTGGGGGGATTTTACTCTGGTCTTTTTTATGTTTTACATGAAAAGTTCATTGTTCTTATTGTTGTGGATTTTTTTTGAAAAGAATCGAATCAATAATGTTATATTTTTGCACCAAAGCTTATTTAAACGCTGTTTAGCTTAAATTCAACATCATGACAGTTTGTCCAATCACTAACATAATCAGCCTGCAAATCACATCTACGTTCTCATCATTTTTTTAAGCCATCGCCATCATCACGGTGAATTGCCATCGCCGTCATCTCCCTCTGATATCTGACCTCATTTAGTAAAAATCTATTTCTATTACAGTTTATCATCGCTATGCCGTCGTGGTAATCCTCACAATCAGCGTTTAAGCCACACATCGCCAACCCCATTCCATCATCGTTGCTTCAATTCGCATATTACCGCAGTAGACGTGTGTCCCACATTAATCATTTTGTTTTGCAGCGTTTTTCTGCTCGTTTTCATGGTGTGTTGTAGTGTTTTCTTTTGCCGTTTTTTTTTTGTTCTTTTGCCATAATGACATTTTCATTGTTTAGTGTTTGACATTTGTGGCATTTGTGCCCTGTATTGTAACATCTATATAATTCTTAAACGAAATTATAGTGCTGGTGCTTTATAAGATTTTTCTCTCGCAATTTTTCTTTCTCTTGACTTCCTAACATGTTTTTCGGTTATTGAATTGAACTTTAACCTAATAAAAAAATTTCGAAGATTTTTATAAATTTAATTGTGTGAGGTGAGGTCATTTTGCTGTGTACTACATTGTGATAAAGTGGTTGCACGCACATGTTATTATTTTCAATATACAGAATAGCCACAGAATGTATATAGATATTTGAGGTTTTGTTGGAAATTTCAAATTTGGTGTGTTTGTTTCAAAATCTTCTATATTACAAAAAATCTAACAGTCTTAAATCTTGGATACTACAAATTCATTGCTAAGGTCCATTTCTTCACAACGCAAGGGCTCTTTAAACTACTAAATTGTAAAACTTATAGCCACTGCATTACTACTTTGTCTTTGCTCTTACGCTTTAAATTTTCTTTAAAAAAAAAATTGTTTAGGTTTCCCATTACGTTAAGTTGACATAAGAGGCTTTTCGTTGTACTTTTTTGATTGTTTGTTTGTTTGCTGTCGATAACCATATTGATGGTTTAGGATTTCATTTCTGGTCTTGTTGTTGTTGTTGTGGCATTGTAAACATGCTGTGACACCTTTTTAAATGACCAGATTACAGGTCATGAAACAACGGCTATAAGCACAAACTTTGTAAGCATTTCGAAAAATATATATAATGAAAAGGGGAAGACTGGGTAAAAGTGTTATACATTGTAGATATTTATTTATCTGTTTGCCGCTATTAAGTTTGAAACTGTCAATTTATTTGTGTTATTTGCTTGCGCGCCCTCTACAGTATGTTTAATGTACTATTCTCTAAACCAGCGCCCACACACAGGCACCATGTTTTCAAAGTTTCACCGCAATTGGTTGAATGTTATAGCAGCCTATAAGGAGCACACAGACAACCTGAGCTCAGAATTTATAAATTTTGTGAAATTTTGTAAAATTTTGCATTTATGATCTTTGAAACTTATAAATATTTGATTTTCTGTATTTATTAATTTATTGTTGGGTCCCCGGCAATGTGTTTGTTATTGCATAGTTGACGAATATTGAAACCGGTACAGAGATTTTTATGTTTACCAAATAAATTTTAAAAACCAAAGTTTACTTGCGCGACCCCTATAGTATGTTTAATGTACTAATCTCTAAACCAGCGCCCATACATAGCCAACATGTTTCCAAAGTTTCAATGCAATTGGTTGAACATTGTAGTAGCCTATAAGGAACACACAGACAATCATAGCTCAGAATTTTATAAATATTGTAAAACTTTGCTTTTATGAACTGTGAATTTAAGAATTTTTGATTTTAGGATTGTATTAATTTACTCGAGGGTCCCGGCAATGTCTTCGTTATTGTAAAGTTGATGAATATTAAAACCGGTACAGAGATTTTTATGTTAACCAAATAAATGTTAAATACCAAAGTTTACTTACGCGCCCCCTTTAGTATGTTTAATGTACTAAACTCTAAACCAGCGCCCACACATATGCAACAGGTTTCCAAAGTTTCAATGCAATTGGTTGAACATTGTAGTAGCCTATAAGAAACACACAGACAATCATAGCTCAGAATTTTATAAATATTGTAAAATTTTGCTTTTTTGAACTGTAAATTTAAGAATTTTTTGATTTTAGGATTTTATTAATTTACTAGTGGGAATGTGTTCGTTATTGCAACGATGTCGAATATTAAAACTGCACAGAGTTTTTATATGTTAACTAACAAAGTTTACTTGGGCACCCCCTTTAGTATGTTTAATGTACTAAACTCTAAACCAGCG